>LR749874.1:1138256-1277159 GCA_902729485.2 Mus minutoides | reverse complement strand
GAGAGGCAAGGCTGCTTCTAGGCTTTGGTCTCCTATCTTTGGCTTTCTGAGATGCACGTGTTTCTTAAGTGTAAATAGGAGAAACCTTCTGATACAGGTTTCCACCGAGAAGAGGTCCCGAGCGGGTTAGATGCTGTCAGCTTTATGGGAAAGTTAATGTTGTCTGAAGATATCTAGCAATTAAAAGGCATCAGATTTAATGTCCCACTATCCTTCATCTCTACAGTGTTTAACTCACAGGCACCCAAGGAGGACTGTGGAGAAGGCGTAACTTGTATCCTGGATGTTAGAGTCTTTGGATTCAACACAGTGGTAGAGAGCAAGTAATTTGAAGAGAAATAGCATTGAGTGCAAACTGTCCACTCTGACAAGTAAAGTCTCTCAAACACCGAAGCGTTCTGGGTGCTCTTGTGCTACATCAGGGTTCACTTAGGGCAAAACCTCTTATTACTTCCATGATGTCTTGAAGAAGAAGACCTGTAAACTTAGCACCTTAAGGGTATCTAGGTGATGAGGTACAAAGGTTCCCAGCTGGCAGAGGGCACCAACCCCGTGCTTCCTGAGAGAGGTTACAGTGAAGCAGGAGCTTTCTGAAGCCAGGATCTTTGATGTAGTGTAATCTGACACTTCTACAAAGATGCAAGAAAAACTCAATGAATAAACAAACAAGCCAAGGCCACATTTCCTCCCCTTGCTTGTAGGTTACTCTGGGCCCTGAGGGATGTGTGTGGATGGGAAGACCACGCCTTGTTTTTGGCTGGAGGGAAATGGTTACATACAATTGTGGAGTCCTGGGTAGGACCCACTACCTGCAGCTGCTGCCTCTTTGATCCCTTGCAGACTACTGCCAAGGAAGAGTGAGAGAGAGCGTGTTTGTGCTGGGCGGGCAGTGGGGTGGAAGATGCTCTGAGGGCAGAAGCCAATGCTGGTGACCCGAGGAAGTGGAGACACCTTGAAAGGAGGAAGAGGCTTCTGGAAGGTGGGGCACCACCGAACAGAGTGTCGCACGGGCTGCTAGTGATTTCTCAAGGGACGGATGGGTAGCCTTGTGTGTATGGAATGTAGAGTAGGAGGAAGGCTCACCTCCACCACAGTGGGGAAAGGTGACCATGAGACCTGAGAAGACAAGGCGCAGGATGGAGTTCAAGCGTCCAGTGAGGGATGTGGATTGTCCAAGGATGAGGGATTGGATTCTGTTCATCTCTTAGAAACGTGACCTGGGGAGCATGGAGGGAACCGGTGACAGGTAGGGAGGAGTTAGGGCAGTGAACAGGCTGCTGCCTCAATGTGATGATTCCCCCTCCCCTTCTCGTGTTCTCTCTCTCTCTCTCTCTCTCTCTCTCTCTCTCTCTCTCTCTCTCTCCCTCTCACTTTCCTTTGACACAATGTCAGGGAGCCGTGCACATGTAACAAAATAGTGCATGTGTGCATCTAAGATACATCGTGTATGGCGTTCAGCTCTCCTTCCTTCCAGCATCCTTGGCTGTGGACTGGGGGTGAGGGGGTGAGTAGAGGTGAGGTCCAGTTCACACGTGGAAAGATCTCTGTTTCTTCCTGTTGATTTTCCGGCTCTCTCCAGTCAGGCCCCTGACCTCAACCCAGAATCTAAAACTCCACCACCATGAAAAAAACTGAAATCATTTTCGTGCTCTTTCTAAGTGAGGAGAAAGTTTCTGCTAATCTTTACCACTTTCCCCTTCATTTTTATGATGCTACTTAAATACGCAGCAATATAAAACTAGGCACAAACTCCTAGTGCTTGTGGCACTGTGACCACAAAGCCAAATAGCTGGAACACAAATACTACCTTTCAAAAATCAGTCACATTGAAATGAACAACATTCGTTGCATGTATTTTGCTGAAACTAAATTTCCTCAGCAATGTAAATGCAGTCCTTGTTATTGCAGAAAACAATGTCGATACTTTTTATTTTTTTCTATCTGAACTTATGAATACCACCTGATTTTCCTGGTCATAAACACACCATTTACATGAAATGTCCTCTGTGGTGATCCTAAAAATATAAAACCTAATTTTAGCGTGGGAATTGGTGTCATATTTAGGTTGTCCTCTCCAATTGTCCTTTTTTGATCTACATTTGTCCTTCTTAGACTGTTTGTGGTAAAGGACTATTTTTAGTTAGTCACAGGTTGAACTGTAGTTGCCCAACACAATGAGTTGTGTTCACTGGGCCCGCCCTTGTCTCCATCCCATTGGTTGAGATGAGTCCACCAATCACAGAGAAGCATGAGCCGAGCCTACCAATCACAGATGAGCATATGATCATGTCAAATGGCAGTAGGACTTTCTTCAGTCTTTTTGTTCACTTAATGTATTTAACCAAGATAGGTAACATGTACCCCCGCCACACAGACTACACTCCAAATAATACTGGGTTCGAGTGTGCATACGGGAGGATGATTCTGAGCTCAGTAGCCTTGGGAGGAACTGCATAAAAACGGACCCATCACTTGAAATGAAACATAGTTTCTGTAACTGCTTTTACCCCCTCTGTAAGCCCGTTCCTACTGAAAATGAAGTCTGATCTTGCCAGTCAAGAGCACTTCAGTCACGTTTCCAAAACTCTTCTGCAGTAGCCCCGACTCTCAGTGCTTTCCTTCTCTTCTGTCTCAAGATGGTACTCATGTGAAGGGGACCGTCTAGTGTCCTAGGATGCTGGGTGAAGGGCATTTCGCCTCTTCACTGTGTGCCCGCTGCTCTGGATTTGGCATGCTTGGACCTGGGCATTGTGCCCTGGTATCTACTGAAATGAGTCTGTTCCTCTTGTTCCTTTGAATGTCACCCTGGCAGCTGAGTTGCTCTTCCTGGGCCTTATCACCGAGTCTGCTTGTGAGATCTGTTAGTCTGTGACCTTCCTCCATACTCGTCCCACCAGGGTTTCCCCGTCCTGGCAGCCGGGGCTCTCTTTCTGTAGATGTTGACACTCTATGGACCTGTGGCCATATTGAATATCGCATGTGTCAAATAGGGGACCTGCGTGCTAGGTGGTGGTATCTTTGACCACTGCTTTCTCTAATGTGCTCGACTCTACCCTGGAGTTAGTCTTTCCTTCCCCACCAGTCTGCCCAGCAGCCCAGAGGTAATGTAGCTTGAAGCAGACAGTTTCCCCTCAATACCTTCTCAACTGACCTTGGGCACAGCCCTTCTCAACTGGTCGGCTAGTAATCTGCCCTCTATATCTCTTCAGCAGACATAGGCATGTAAGAACTGACGTGTTTCTCCTTGGACTTAGTACTGTGTGTTTCCTCATAGATACTGATAGTTTGTTCTGAGATAAGAGTCTCACTCTGTAGTCTAGACTCTCCAGAAACTTATAGTAATCTTCCTGCCACAGTCTCCCAAGTGTTGGTCTTACAGATGTAAACCACCATACTTGGTTTGATATTGATGCATTTTAAAAAAGCTTACCTTAAATTTCAAGCGAAGATTCACAGAAGAAATCACCAGATACACTCGAGATTTCTTCCTTCCTTCCTTCCTTCCTTCCTTCCTTCCTTCCTTCCTTCCTCTCTCTCTCTCTCTCTCTCTCTCTCTCTTTCTTTCTTTCTTTCTTTCTTTTTTTGAGACAGGATTTCTCTGTGTAGCCCTGGCTGTCCTGGAACTCACGTTGTAGACCAGGCTGGCCTTGAACTCAGAAATCTGCCTGCCTCTGCCTCCCAAGTGCTGGGATTAAGGCTTGCACCACCACCACCACCCGGCAACACTCGAGATTTCTTGTCTGGATTTACAGAATTTATCATTCTCTTTTTTCTCCTTCTCTTCCTCCTCTTTTACTAGCGAAGGGTTGTTGTCTTTTATTTTCATAGCCTTTGAATATAGGCGTGGTGGCGCATGCCTTTAATCCCAACACTTGGGAGGCAGAGGCAGGCAGATTTCTGAGTTCAAGGCCAGCCTGGTCTACAACGTGAGTTCCAGGACAGCCAGGGATATACAGAGAAACCCTGTCTCGAAAAACCAAAAAAAAAAAAAAAAAAAAGAAAAAAAAGAAAATCTTGTCCATAATTTGACAGAATAAATTATTTGAATTTATGTCTTTTTGGGTACAATTCATTATGTAAACAAAAGACAGTGAATGATGTTTTTACCCATTTGGTACACTTAAAAAATAGCAAAAAGGCAGAATTAAGTCCTGTAGGGAAACATTTTACATAATAATGTGGAAGATACCCATTGTTTATTCTGTATGAAACCTGTGAATACTTTCCCTTCTTGCTATCTCGTGGTGTCTAGTGTTTATATATCCTCTTTCTGATGTTCACAAATCTCACCAGAAAAGATGGAGTGGAATGCAGGGGTCTCCCTGAGAAGCCAGAATTAGCTAGTCACAGAAATTTCTACCTTGGCCCCATCAGAAGCTTCAGAATTATTAACTCAAAAGAGTGGCATTCAAAACTGGGTTTCTCAGATGGATTTAAATGTTTCCTTTTAAATGTATAATTTTCTAGTATGGGAGCCCATTTTCATCAAATGAAACTCTTGGACAAAGCAATGTAAATTTAGCTTCTTTGTCACCATTTCACTTTTTTCTCCCTGTAATTTGACTTATGAGAATGAAAATTGGCCAGGCTAGAATCAGGCACCCGTGGGGTGGTGGCTACCAACAGAGAATCTCACCTGGCCGTGCCAGTGAGCTGGTATGTGGATATACGGAGGAGAGCCCTGCCACAAATCTGTAACCTTGTTACCTCCCACATACAGTCTTGTGAAGTTATTGAGTGCATTTTAACTACATTCAGGGACCGCATGGACTCAAACCCCTACCCTAGTAATCATACTGGAAAAAACAAGGGTATGGGCAGTGTATTATTCTGATCGCGGTGCTCTAAGGAAATACCGTGACTGGTAGACTGGGTAAGTTAAGCAGGAGAAATTAAGTTCTTTACAGATCTGGAGGCTAAATGTTTTATTTTAAAAGGTGGAGAGGGAGGGGGTGGGGGAGGGAAGGAGCGGGGCTGACTCTGATTTAAGACACACTCTCTTGTGTGTCTTCTAAGGAGGAGGACATTGATCCTATTAGATCAGCATCCTACTCAAAACTCCAATTAGCCTTAATTACTTTCTTAGAGACCACATCCCCAGTAAAGCCACACCAGAGGATTAAGCATGCGTATGGATTCTGAGTGAACATAGCTCCCCAGTTCTGCAGTGAACAGACATAAAAGCTTATTCAGGGGGCTTTTATTATGTTTCTGTAAATTTTATCTCCCAGCGTCTGGAAGCAACTGTTATTGACAGAAGATATCTTGCTTTTAAAAAGGGTCCTCCACTGGCTTTCTCCTTTCATACCCATGGGATGGGGTGAGCTGAGGGGCTGTGGGTGTGCATACGACCATATATATTCATGTGGATGCCAGTGTACTTGTGTAAGCAGATGCACATTCATGTGTGCAGGTTTGTATGGAGGCGGAGGCTGATGTGAGTCTTCCTTAACCTCTCTCCACTGTCTTTATCGAGGCAAGGTCTCTCCATTGAACTTGGAGTTCACTAATGCGATCAGTCTAGTAGCTAGCTAGGTTGTTTCAGGGCCACCCCACTCTGCCTGCCCACCCAGAATCAGAACCTTGGCTTTCATTCTTGCTTTGGTTGTTCTTACTGCAAGGTTTTTAACACCTCAGACACCTCCCCAGCTCTGAGCTCTCATATTTTTAATTGATGTTTTTCTCATGCCCCTCCATTTAAATAGTGTCTGCTTTAACCAACCATGTTGAAGGGCTGATGCTCTGTGACCTCTGGGTCTGGGATGCAGAAGTCCAGAACACCTGTGCCTGGACCTCATGGATAACACCACCATCAAACAATGTGTCTGTGCTACCTCCAGCTTCTCTGAAGCCACCATGCTGGGTCGAATCCTCTTTGCATGGGCAGGCTGCATTTTCTCTGGGTGGGAGTTCTTGATGTCTGGTCTTCTGAGCCCAGTCACTAAGCAGTGGAGTCGGTGAGCCTTGTGAGGATTAGAGTCCTGGCTGTCGAGTCACTTCAGGGCTTGGTCTTCATAATGAGGTTCTGGATAGCATGGCCTAGCCACCAGCCACTTGCATAGAGACCTCTCTTCATCCATGGTCTACAGAATCTGAGCACTTGGTTCAGTAAAGGCAGTTGCGTTTTTGTTATACTTTGGTTAATCTTAGCAGGGATATTAGAGCCAATACCGGAGAGTGCCAATTTGGGGATTTTATTTCCAGCTGTCAGTTCATTGCAAATAAAATTTAAATGGTGCTTACATTGAGCAACATGAAGATGGTAGAAATGTATCCATTTTTGGTTTCTCAGGCTGGGAAGTTTAAGATCAAAGTCCGAGCAGATTTGGTGAGGGAGGGCTGCTGCTCGCTTCAAAGGCTCCCGCTCCTTGCTGGGGTTACACATGATGGAGGGTGAAAAGGCAGAGGGTACTGGGGTGCTCTCTAAGCCCCTTTCTAGGAGGACTCACCCACTAATGAAGGCAGAGCCCTCACGATGTAGACATTTGCCAGAGGGACACATCTTAACGTTTTTCTCACTGGGTTGGAGTTCTAACATGTGACTATCGGCATTGAGGATCTTAATTTAAACAAGGGACTGACTGAGGCACTGACATTTGTGGGGATGTTTGGAGAGGTGAAAGGCTAAAACATACACAGGAAGAAAAGAGGTGGAGGCAACTTGGGTGTCTGTGTGGCCAGCCGGGCTGGGGCAGAGTGGCAGCTGTGTCCTTATAGGAAGAGGAATGGATGATCTATCTGTAGGTGCTTGGGTACTGTGCTCACAGGTGGGAACCCATTATTTTCAAGGCTTGTATTTGGACTCCCAGCCTCTTGATCCTGGTGTAAGGGGAACCAGCAATGGTCTTGGTACTCTCGTCACTCTTCCTCTGTGCTAGTTAATTTTGAATGCCAATTTGACACAATGTCAAGTCACCCGGGAAGAGGATCTTGAGGAGGACTTAGCTAGATCGAGTTTGCTTTGGGGCGTGCCTGGGGGGGGGGTCTGGATCGTTAATTATTGTAAAGACTGAGGCTGAGTATGGGTGACATCGCTTCATGGTGATGGACCATTTAGACTCTCAGGCAGGCAGCAAGGAGCCTCTCGCCCTTCTCTGCCCTGGTCTGTGGGTCTGATGTGATTACGTGCTTGGGTTCGTGCCTTGCCGCCTTCTCCGGAATGGACTGTGGCCTGGAATTGAAAGCCTAATAAACCCTTTCTTCCGTACGTTACTTTCTGTCAGCATATTTTACCACAGCAGTAGAATGAAACTACAACCTCCTTACATATGGGGAGAATTGGGGAGCTAAATAAACCTTCCAGCAACATCTCTGTCAGCTTGCTGAGACGGGCAGATGAGCAGGGAGCTTCTTATCCGCTGGGTGTCCACACACTGGTCCTTGAAAAATGCCTCTCAGTGATGAACTCAGGTACTGCTTCCTGCTAAAATATACTCCCCCTCCTCCCGCTAAGGGTTTGCTTGATGCTTTAAGGCAGGGAAATGCCAAAGGAATGTTTAACAGAGAGAGGCTTTGTCTTGACATTTACTCTGAGGTGGGATTATTTTGTCAGTAGTTGTGTTACCATCTCCCGATTTATGCCTGCGCTGCCCACCACAGTGCAGGGCGCGGTGAGGATGCTTCTCCTCTGCTAGGTGAACAGAAAACGGGGTAAGAGTGAGTGGGTGCCATGCAAACACAGTGGTAAAAGGAAAGAGGCCTCATCCTCTTCCCCTGTGCATGAAAACTATATAAAGTCAAAGGTACAGCATGTATATATACAGCGTTATCAATTAAGTCATGTTATCTAATTGATTTAGGAGAAAATGTTCTTGTTTAAATTACACGAAAGATGAAAAACTATGCCAAAAGCAAGGTGGTTTTATAAACAAAGCTAAATAGTTTGCATATTTCCTCATCTGTACTGTTTGTGTTTCATCTTTGGACCTTAGAGGAAAGCTGCAGGCCTTGTCCATCTCCAGCCTCCTCCTGGCCCCAGATTGCTTTTATCAGTATATAATAACATGCCAGAAAAATGAAGATTAGTGTGGTTTGTACTGTTTTTTTCTCCCCTAAGCCAATTCAACACGCTCTGTTCACTCTGGAATGAAATAGAAATGGCCTTTAATTGAATAATTTATTGTGTCTTTTTTTTATAATATCAAACACGAGAAATAAGTATTTAATCAATTTCTTTGCTTAAAGCATTGTTACAGAAAAACCTATTAGAATATCTGTAAACTTACAGATATGTAATATTATATGTAACATATATATATATATATATATATATATATATATATATATATATATACACACACACACATACACAAAGGGATCTACATTTTCCCTTTGTTTTAAGGCTATATGCCATATGTTTATACATCCCTAACCACACTATTTTTCTCTTTAGGTACAGTTGATTACATAGTGGATAATCTGAAATTTGAGTGTAATCATAACTCCTACTTATACTAAGGTGGTTGGCTTAATAGGGTAGTTTTTTTCCCCATCTGAGCATTTCTCTAACACAGCTTCCCAGGCTCTCAGCACATGCAAGCTACCATCTTTTGTGGATAATATTTGTGTCCCTTCACTGCCTGAAGTCCTCCATCCCATTTGCTCTCGCTTTCCTACTCTCTTTCTTTCTAAGTTCCATGGGATCTGCTTGCTTTTTCCTTCAGCCTCCAGCACTGGAATATCTGAATAGCAATTGGTTTGATGCCACCGTATATTTTGCTGATCCCTTGCCCAGCGGGTCTCAGGCGTTCTCTCTAGAGCTGTTGATTTATTAATCTAACCCCCACATCCCTCTCTGCGGATACCAACCAAGGCAGTCAGTCTCTGGGAGTGAATTGCATGCCTCTCACAGATTTGTCCTCATGCAACAGTCAGGTTTGGGGAGCATGCACTGGATGAGAAAGTATTCCCTGAGATTTTTCTTTTCCATTATGAGAAAACAATCCTGAAAACTTGGCTTTACTGCGGGACCGAGAGTCCGGCTTTAATGGTGGACTTAGTTTGAATACTAATGCTCGCAATAACTGACTCCGTGCCCTTCGGCACTCTTTGATCTTTCAAGTTCTTCTTTCATAAATGGACTGTTGGAAACTACACATCTCTGTCTTTACTGTAAAAATACCTGACAGCGGTTGGTCCACAAAAGAAGGTGACTGTGGAAAAGCAGGATTGGCTTTGCAAGCACGAATGTAAGGGTATACAGTTCTTGACCAGGTGGCCCAGGTATTGCGGATGGTACCATGTCACTGACATTTCCAGCATGTTTGCACACCCTAACATCTCATCAGGAATAAGTGAGATGCTCCCAAACTTCTCTTGCTAAAGTAGACGTTTGGCAACACAGGAATCGTTTCATAAGAACAATTGGAAAATAATTACGCATGTAACTCAGAAACTTAGATACATTACTTTGTATGAATCTTTAGGGCCCTCAACACTAGAAAATTCATATATTATTATGCATTAAATAAAAGACGTTTTTGGTTTTTTTTTTGAGGTAGGGTTTCTCTATGTAGCCCTGGTTGTCCTGGAACTTGCTCTTAGACTAGAAGAAGATTCACAGTGATGTACCCACTTTTGCCTCCAGAGAGCTGGGATTAAAGGTGTGCACCACCACCTCCTGGCCAAAAGGACTGTTTTTACAGCCTCATGGGCCCAGTTTGCTTTGCTGCTGACATGTGGCTGTGGCTGGGTCTGACACCAAGCTGTCCACTCCCAGTTTCTCAGTTCTTATATTCCTGTGTGTAGGACTCTTACGGCAGGAGGCTTTCGATCTATGCTAAACCAAGACAAAGAAGGTGCCAAATGTACTGTTATCTTTCCAAAGCATTAGAGAAGCTGCAAAGGCACAAAGCTTTGGATTTTGCTTCAGTATTTCAATTAATGGTTCCAGATAAAAGCAAAATAAGGCAAAAATAAGCAAGAAAATGGTAAGTTTAGCAAGACTCTGTGTGATTGAGGTCTTGGAGATTCCTTTTGCCTGTTCAGAGTCCCTGTGCTGTTGATAGTATTTATTATTTATAATCATTAGCAACTTCATTGCTCCCTGAACCACCGATAGTAAAGTCTGCCTATCGTACTTCACCAAGATCCATGGATAGCTCCGTTGAGTCTCTGAGCACAAAGAGATAGGGACACGGGCTTTGGAGCTCTGGATTTGCTCCTGAGATCACAGCGGACTTGCCAGGTAGGCACTCAGTCACAATCAAGGCAGGATTAAGGAGCCTGCAGCCAGTCTTGAGCAGTTGCACACATCACTGAGATCACTGGGATTATGGGCGCGCTCAGTCTTCACACTCAGCTCTTTTACCACAGCACATAGACCTTCAGTGGAACTGTAAAAAAAAAATCCTTCGGCAGCATCCTTTGGCTAAGACCCTGGTAATAAACTAGTGTTTATTGAATAAGCAAGCCTTCTGGCAAGCAGGTGATCAGTATCCTTAGGCTCCTGGGTGCTGTGGTCCAGCTAGGCTTTGGTGGTTGGGATTCTATTCTATTCTGCCAGCAGGCTCCGCCCACCTCTCCACTTCCTGTTCCTGGACGCCATTTTACAGCGTCATTTACATTTTGCCCACACAAGCGTGCAGTCTAAGCCCTTTCCACATCCGTGAATATTTCCTATCTGCTCTGTGTCTCCTCCAGATGTGCAATTTCTTCGCTACCTCCGATAAAAAACCTTGTCTAGTCAGTATTTTCCCTGGAATCCAGAACACTGATTTTATTTATTTTTTTCCTACAACGGACATCTTTTCTAGTTTCTGTCTGGGCGCCCCAGCAAAATGTGACCCTAGCTTGCACTCTATTACTGTCTTAGGGTTTTACTGTTGTGAACAGACACCATGACCAAGGCAATTTTTATAAAGGACAACATTTAATTGGGGCTGGCTTACAGGTTCAGAGGTTCAGTCCATTATCATCAAGGTTGGGACATGGCAGCATCCAGGCAGGCATGGTGCAGGCAGAGCTGAGAGTTCTACATCTTCATCTGAAAGCTGCTAGCAGAATACGGGCTTTCAGGCAGCTAGGATGAGGGTCTTAAATCACATGCCCATAGTGACACACCTACTCTAACAGGGCCACACGTTCTAATAGTGCCACTCCCTGGGCCGAGCATATACAAACCATCACAATTGTCTATGAAAACTGGTGCCACAGAGCTTTGGTAAGTGGGTTTTGGGGGCAAGATAAAGCCATGTTCAGCAGCTGGCAAGTTTATTTGACCACAGACCTCCTTTGCAGCTGAGGTGTCTTGTTGCAGGACACAGCTCAGAAGACGCTTGGAGAAATGCGGCTTGAGAGGAAGTATGAAGAGCAGGTGTTGGTCCTCTTCACTTAGAAGAGCTGCAGTGCTGCAGAACGTTTGATTCTGAGCCTTCTGGATGGTTCCTCTGCGTTTCTGTGCTGTCAATCCAATCAAAGTCTTGATTCTCCACTCTGTAATCTGGTGCCCTTCCCAAAAGCACCTTTTCCTCTAATTGAGTCAATTCAGCATTTATTGAGGGCCAACTCTAAGTCCTCTGTTGTGGTGCTTTCCAGAAACAAAACAAATTAGCTCCATCTGACCTTGAGAAACCTATTATATGGTACGGTGATCATTTTATAGAGTTGGTACTACATGAAGCCAATTATTATTATTTTTCCATCTTAGGACTAAAATTTATGTAAAGGGGAGTTACTCTCTTTCCACTCCAAATAGTGAAGGAAGCCCTAAGGGCAAAGAGGAAGTTGTGAGCATATTTTAAAAAGGCATGTGTTTGTGAAATGTCATAAGTTACATGAAAATTTAATAGTCTTACATTTTGAAATGTGCCATAAACAGAATTAAAAGGCAAGTAGTAAACTAGAAAGAATATAAAAGACCAAAATTCCAAATCCTGTATAAAACAAGCACATAGTGGTACCAAATCAATCATGGGCCCATAAATGAATGAATGGATGGATAGATGAATGAATGAATGAATTAAAAGCAGTAAGGCAAATAATTTTACCAGTTGAGTAAAAGTAGATGTGAACACTTGACCCAGGGCATGTGGCATGGCACACAGGCACACACACACACACACACACACACACACACACACACACACACAAAGAAATAAAAATAATAACCATAGGAATTCTTTACCTTATTAACTTGGCAAATGCTTTTAAAGCCTCTGCCATCATAGGTATATTAATAGCTTATATTATCTAATTAATTTAAACAAGGCTTCATCTGCAATTGATATTGCTGTCCTTGTTTCAACGATGAGCCTGGACTCCAGGAAGCTGAATCATGCTGAATCATTCAAAATCTGAGTGCATACTCGTCTGGCTCCATCCCATCGGGCACCACAGTCTTCCTCTGTATTGAGAGTCTTGAAGGGTATTTGACCATATGGAGTGAAGTTGAAAAGTACAACAATATGTACATATATAAGCCACATGTGGTCTTTCAAACATAGCATGTTGTATGTGTTGCAGGTGGGTAGTGCTTAGCCCATGCATACACATGACTATACATGTATATACACATGCACATGAATATACATGTATGTATTATATAGTGGAAAACCAACATTTAGAATATTATCAAACTGTGGCAGAGGAAATGGCCAATGAGTGAAGTGCTTGCTGAGGGACCTGAGTTTGGATTCCTAGAAACTGGTAAAATCTGGGCATGATGACATGCGTCTGTAGGAGGGAGCAGAGACAGCCTAGCGGCTGTCCATTCTAACACTGCTGAGACACACTGTCTCAAGGCATCCAGCTGAGAGCAACTGAGGAAGACATTTGCTGTTGATCTTTGGCCTCCACAGACATCTGCAAACATGTGTGACTATGTACACATGTGATTACATATACACATGCATACATATGACCACACACATGACCACACACAAACACACACCCCAAACATACATACATACCACACACAGAAAAATATTATCGGTGTTCTCAGACTTGTATGTGTGAGCATAACAAATGCTTTAAAGTTCTTACTGAAGTATGAGCAGATAACAGAATAGCTTGTGTTGAGAGAATTAGAAGTATAGAATAGATGAGAAAATGGGTATACAGCAGATACTGGACATATGTACACAAAATACTTTTGCTATGTTTCCCTATTTTTTAAATCACAAAAGTGTCACTTTTTAGGTTAGAAAAATAAACATAAAATATAATTTCCATTACTTATCAAATGTCTACAATGTTCTCTTTACATAGAAAAAAAGAGGAAAATCTTATGTCCAGGCAATGCAGAAAGTTTAGTAGCTCTAATTTAAAATACCAGGAGTTGGGGCTTTATTGTGCTCCTAAAATGTCTTTGGTGTTACTGATATGTTTAAGGCTTTTAAGATGTTGCTTTCATTAAAACTCCTGTAGTAAATGGTAATTGTGTACTGAACAGATAAAAAACTTACATTCAACAGATCAAAAAGTCTAGCACAATGCCAGTTTGATTAGGCAAATGCACAATTAATGGCTTAGTAATTCTTCAGACTTCTTATTTTACATGCCGTGAAGAGAGCAGTAATATAATTAAAATTGCGAAAATGGCTATTTAAGATAATGGTTGTTCCCTCCTTCCCCTTTTAAAGTAAGATGAGGGAATTTAAATTTCTACTGGAGCATTATTTCCTACAGCGAAGGATCCCACTACTGTGATTCCAAATAAGCTTTAATTATGTTCCATACTTACGTGTGAATTTATTTTGTATAATTGAGTCATGTTTTTTTTTTTTTTTGATGTGTACGGATAGTGCTTTTAAACTTAGAAATTGTTTTTACATGTGTTTGAAAATTGAAGTGGAGATGTTTTTTTCAATTATTTTTTATTAGATTTTTTTTTAACATTTCAAATGTTATCCCTTTTCCTAGTTTCCCCTCCAAAAATCCCCTTCCCCCTCCCCCTCCTCCCCAACCCACCCACTCCTATTCCTGGTCCTGGCATTCCCCTACACTGGGGCATAGAGCCTTCATAGGACCAAGGGCCTCTCCTCCCATTGATGACAAACTAGGCCATCCTCTGCTCCATACACAGCTAGAACCACAAGTCCTACCATGTGTTTTCTTTGATTGGTGGTTTAGTTCCAAGGAGCTCTGGGGGTACTGGTTAGTTCATATTGATGTTCTTCCTATGGGGCTGCAAACCCCTTCAGCTCCTTGGGTACTTTCTCTAGATCCTTCATTGGGAACCCTGTGCTCCGTCCAATGGATGATTGTGAGCATCCACTTCTGTATTTGCCAGGCACTGACAGAAGCCCTCAGGAGACAGCATCATATCATAAAATATTTCTGTAACACTTTGAAATGTTCAGCATAGGTCAGAAGTTCTGACTTGGTTCTATCAGGAGTGATCATGGAGAATGTAAATGTACTTAAAAGTCCAGGGTAAAAATTATTACAATTAACATGAACTTGTGAGAGCCAAGTCAAAGCTCAGATGGTGGCCGGTGCTATGCTGGTGACCAGAGACAAAGCACAGGGCCATGTGCCTTCCCTACAGCCACCGAGGTGAGGGGCATCTGCCTGCCCTACAGCCACCGAGGTGAGGGGGCATCTGCCTGCCCTACAGCCACCGAGGTGAGGGGGCATCTGCCTGCCCCACAGCCACCGAGGTGAGGGGGCATCTGCCTGCCCCACAGCCACCGAGGTGAGGGGCATCTGCCTGCCCTACAGCCACCGAGGTGAGGGGGCATCTTTGTGCTCAGTCTTCCTCCTGATGGAGCTCGCTCGCTGTGGGCTTATCACTTAAGACTCCCTTTTCTGACTTCAGAATTCCAGCAGGTCTCACACTGGCTGACTCTGATCTTTACTGCCCATGTTATGAGTCTTTCCATGCACAGTATGCAAATTCTTCCTCTTACGTCATAATCTTCCTCATGGCCCCGTGGGAACTGTATCCTGTAACAGGTTGTTGAGATGGAAGACCAACACATCAGAAAGTATTTTTTTTTCCTCAAATAACGCTGCATTTCCTGCTAGCTTCTCTGGGCTCTGGAAAGCAGTGCCGTTGTAGTGTTCTTACTTGCGTAGAGTTCAGGTCTGTGTGACTCCCTCCTATCTCTACCCTTGCCCTGTCTCCATTTCCATCTCTCTTCTTTGAGACTGAATCGACAGCATTCTGCTTGCTCATTAATTTACAGAACAAAAATACAGAAGTACCATGCCCATCCTTTCAGATGTGTTTAAGAGGTAACAGTATATATTTTTTTTCCTAAGCAACATCCCTAAGTGTCCTTGGTTCTGAGCCCCGTGTTTTATTTACTCAGCGTCACAAAGGCAGGATTTGGAGGACAGACTGACGGTGGCTTATGTCATGGAGGTCATGGCTCTGTCATTTCTTAGTTGCGTGGCCCTCGGGAAGTTGTTGAATGTTCCTGTTTGTCCCTTCACTAATGTTTGAGATAGGGAGGATGGGTGCATCACTGGAGGATGCTCTGGGAGAGCACATGCAAAGCTCTTTGGCTCATTTATGTGCTCTGTTCAAAACACTAATTGTTGGCCAGCCCAGTCTCCCCTTATGTATTAATTTATTGGAAAGGCATGGGAAACATGTACTCAGGGCATGCATTTTGATCTGTGACTCTGGGTTGCGCTCTCTCTCTCTCTCTCCTCTTTTTAATATATATATCATTTTGAGATAGGGTTTTTCTGTGTATCCCTGGTTGTCCTAGAACTCACTCTGTAGATGAGGGTGGCCTTGAACGCATGGAGATCTCTCTGCTTCTGCTTCCCGAGTGCAGGAGCTAAAGGCATGCGCCACCACTGCCTGGCTGGGTTGCTCTCTTTAGACTACCTTGATATAGAATAGTACAGTGCTTGACTTTGGATTAAAGTCTGTTTAGTTTCTGAAACGGAAACATTGTGACAGTCACTACCAGGGAATTACAAGAAGCTGGTGTCAGCTTAAGCACAGCGGAGTGAGATAAAGAGCAATTACAATATGGGAAGCGCCCTGGGACGTCACAGGAATTTTACAGTAATTATGATTGTGGCAAAAGTTGTGAGATTTTCCCCAGCAGCCTTTTTTTTATCCCAAAGATTTATAAGAGGAATGTACAGCCACTTAGAAAAATCTGTAAGATGTTTTTTTTCAATCAATCTTATTTTCTATAAAATGTAAAATCGAGCAAGAAAATGGTTGAATAATGCTTCCCCGGGGAATAATACAAGATCAATAAGTGGCAAATCCAAACGGCTTAATTCCTGATTTGCTACTTTGTACATACAAATCCCAGCCCTCTCAAGATGGGAGCGATTTGCATATGAAATTTAGGGGAAAGGTTCTCTGGATTAGTCCCTTAGGTGAGCATAGCATGCCTGCCTTCTGCAAAGACATTTAGCTGGGAGAAGAGATGCCCTCATTGCACACAGCACCGTCCCGCAGGATGGGAGTGATGGAGCGAGCTCCTGGGAGGAGCTGGAAGCGTCATTAGCTCTCCTCCAAGCACTGCTGCACCTTCCTGGTTCTTTCTGAGTTGAATGCTCCGGATTACCAGGCAGATCTCTCAGGATTAGAATTCACTGTTGCTATTACGAAGGGTTCCGTCAGGGTCAGCCTTGCCTGTGGGTGGAGTGGGCCCTAAATGAGTTCTTTCAATTCAGAGGCTGAGAAATGCTTTTGAATTCCTTCCCAATAGCTTCTTTAATCTACTCATTGAAACTCCACATTAGAGAATCTCCTTTTTTTAAAATCTTTTAATTTTTTTTTATTAAATTTTATCCTTCATATATTCTATACAAATTCTAGTATTCTGGAAAATATCATGTTCTGGACAATGTCATATATCATGTGGCAATTTGAAATGGCTTAGTGGTAATGTGCCAGGGAGTTATGAAGCCATTCTGTGCATTATTAGGCCTTTGGGGGGGGAGGGGAGCTTTAAATGCTATTGATAAGGAAGAAGGGCTGAAAGAACAAGACAGCAGTGACTCATTGGTGAAGATGAGACCTATGGAAGGAGAGCTGGGTGACTGGAAGCCCAGCGTCACTTGTTTCTGCTCTGGGCCTAAGCTTGCTTTCATAGTCTTGGAGTAATCAGGGTGGGGAAATTCTTCAATCATACCCAGACCCAGTTAGGTGTGCTGTTGGACGTAGCTAATGCCTGCTGCTCCTAAAAGCGTGGGGCCACGTTCTTATTTTCCAAGAATTAATTTTGGATTTGGACAGTTACAATTTTAGCAGTAGACTCCAGGACAAAATTCTGTCCATAAAGATGAATCCTTCATCTGTGGCCCTTAAGACGATGAAGAGCTAAGGGAAGATGCGGGCTCTATCATTCCAGGACTGGTCATGGACCTGTACTTGTGGCAGGGAACACTTCCACCTGCAGAGCCAGCCTTGGCCACTGCCAGTAAATTAGCCTACACCTGCCAGCCAGCCTTTACCCACGTGGACCAGGCCGTTCAAGGGTTGGACAGGAGGCAGATGGCACGGCCCTGGGATCCTCTGTCATTCCAAATTGTGCTGTCACATGCACATGTCTACTTGTTCCCCGAGAGGCCCTTCTCTGCCTCCTTCCATCACCTTTTATGAGTGGCGCTCCCAGCTCCAGGCTATGTGTCCTCTGGTTTGGACCGGTTTCTTCTGGCTCCTGCATAGAGTCTTAAACGCAATGCTGCTTGGAACCTGGCCTTATGAAACTATCATTCTGATGATTAGAGATGTTCAGATATTTAAAGCCAAAGGCCAGGCAAGAGATGGAACATTTAGGACTCACACACTTTAAAATATGGACAAGTAAAGAAATAATGTGCTCAGCAGAGTAAAGGATATTTATATCCCTAGAGCTGAAATAGAATAAAATTACCAGGTTTGCAGATCTCCTTGACTTTGCCAAAAGAAGTATGAAGAGAGATTGTGCATTATTTCATACTTCAAAGACATGCTGTTTCTTTATTTTATCACCATACGTGGAAGGAAGGAGAGAGGGAAAGCACATGCTTGAAAAATCCAGTAGGTGATAGGTATGATGTGGTACATTTGTATGCCCAGTGTTTAGGAGTTAGAGGCCAGGTCTGGCTAAATAGTAAAATCAAGGCAAGCCTTGTCAATACTAGACCATGTTCCAAAAGATGAACAACAGCAAAACATTCCTACAAAGCCCCTAATTCTCCCCCACCCCAAACCTACAAAGCCCCCCTAGTTCTCCCCCACCCCAAACCAAAAATAGCAAGACAGTAGGCAGTCGAACAATGCTGTGGTCATCATTACTGTGCGTTTTGCTGGAAATCTACAAGCATTGCATATGTCTCACCAAAGTTTACATTCACACACACACACACACACACACACACACACACACACACACACGATGGAAAACAATTAATTTGAAAGTTAAGTCTTTATTTTTTCTGTGGAATTTTAGATAAAAAATGAAAATGTTCAATGGGAATGGCTTCAAGGCGCTTTTTTGATGATTGTGATTGTCTGATGAGAAAGCCACAGTAGGGCCATTTTATGGATGGCTGAGGACCACGTATTCCTTTTGGTCTAAGAAGGGTGAGGAGAATGTCATTCTTTCTATGGGAAGAATATAATATATATTCTATAATAATGGCGAAATAGGGTGTGTATGAATGGGTGTGTGTGTGTTGGGTGGGGAGAGAGAGAGAGAGGGAGGAAGGGAGGAGAGATTGTTGATGCTTAATGACTTGTGGAAGTTAAAGTCTTGTGGAGTAGTAGCAGCAAGATAGACATTAGGAAAGACTTTCAGAATGAAAGTAGATCCCTCTAATTTTGGAGTGTATGTATGTATGTGTGTGTGTGTGTGTGTGTGTGTGTGTGTGTGTGTGTGTGTGTGTGTGTGTGTGTGTGTGTGTGTGTGTGTGTGTGTGTGTGTATGTGTGTATGTGTGTGTGTGTGTGTGTATGTGTGTATGTGTTCTGTCTGTCTGTCTGTCTTTCTGTCTCTGTTTTATTGAATCCTTCAACTTTTTGAGTTTTTTACTCAAGTCTGGCAGTCTCAGCCAAAGGCCGACAATTATTGAAATAATCAGAGAACTCAAACTTTCAAGTACTGTGGCTTAGTTATGTTGATCCAGGCCTAACCACCCAAGAGAGTCTTGCTTGAGTTCACTCTGTGGACCAGGGCCCTCTTAGCTCCTCAGGAGGACTCTTACCTTCAACTTCACAGCAAATATGTGTTAACTTGGCATCTCTGTCCCACAGTCAAAGAAACTCTAGGAGTATGTAGGTGAGTGACCCGCACAAAGGCACTCAGTAATTGCTGGGGCTGGCACTTAGCTTTCCTTTTTTCCATTTAAAGATGAGAATGTTAGGTCGCAGAGAAACCGTGGCAGTCCCCGGAAGGGATGTTTACATTGAGTTTCAGAGGACTCTTCTTGGCAGAAATGGTTTTATTAGTTACTGAAGTTGTGACTTATTTCTGTGAGAGCTCTTGCAGCGGGGAGTTGTGAGGGGTACTGTCCAGCAAGTCTCAGAAGCAGCTCATGGGAAGGTTATTGGCAGACTCCGCCCCCAAAGCTGAGGAAGATTTCACTGCAAAGGCTTCGGCTTCCTCTCAGCTAAGCAACGGAGAGAACGTGCCCAAGGGCTATGGTTGCCCTTTAGACCCATGGATTATAACTCAGCCTGCGTGTGCCTACCCGAAGCCCTGGGTGCTCACATGGGAACAGTAGGAGGTAGAGCTTTGGGGAGACTTAAGAGGAGGTCAGGCAGTGGCCACCCAGCTTGGGAGTCAGGAGAAATAACAGCCAGTCCATTAGTTATTCAGTCAGTCACTCTGTCTGTCTGTCAGTCAGTCAGTCAGTCAGTCAGTCAGTCAGTCTTTCTGTCTGTCAGTCAGTCAGGCAGTCTGTTTTTCTTTCTCTCTGCCCCTTTATATCTCTGTGTGTAGGTGTGTGTTTGCCAGTACTTGAGAGTATAACTTGAGGAAAATCGACATGAACCTCTAGTGAGTTCAGTAGGCCTTTCCTCTCACACCAAAACATCTGACATGATTTAGTATCGATTTCCCTAAAGACGCCAACCACCAAGAGCTCAGCGCAGCTGTAGCACTCTAGCTTTGAATGTCTAGAACTGTACAGTGTATTCTAGAAACATCTCTGAGAATAGCTGCCGCAGGGTAACCTTCCTATACTTGGGAAGCTGCTTTTTCTGAAATGCCTCCTCTGTCCAAGGACCTGGAGAGCTGTCTTCGTGAAGCATTAATTATTGTCATGAGACCTTTTGGATTCCTCCGATTGGTGTAGAATGCGTGCTCTGGAATAGTGTTGGAGGTGGAGGGTTGACATAAGTGAGCTTTGCCTAGACACTGTCCTGGTTGCAGTTTATGTCAGAGAACCCAGCTGTGCAGAATTCATCTCTGTGTTAGAACTGAGCCCCTCCTGCTGCTGCAGTAACCTGACTATCATTTATTCTGCTGAACACAGATTTATTTTATATATTGGTAATGGAAGAGTCGCTTTTTAGAATCTGTTTTTGTGGCTATTCCTGGTCATATTCAACATGTTAAAAAAAAAAAGAAAAAAGAAAAGGACTATTTCCTTTTGTCTAAATTTGTTTCTCAGATGCCTGAAAGTTAGTATGGTATTTAAACTCTCACATATCCAATGGTGTGTTCACCAGGCCTACTGGGGATTGCTTTGAATATAACATTCTGTTTGACCTGAAATACAATGTTTATGTGGAGATTGGTCTTTATTAAGATTATTTACAACTTGAGATGTTCATTATTTTTTTTTTTTATTTTAAAACTGTTTTGGGAATAAGTTCTGTGTGCGTGTGCCTAGCTCATGGCTATTTCTTGAGACTTATTGTGGGGATTTGAGGATGAGGCCAGCCATGTTGCTGCGGTGCGTAGTAAAGTTTTGCCTGGCACTTCAGGGTACGTGTATTGATTGGAGGTGAGTACAGAGTCATGCTACATTAAAGTATTGATTGATCACATTTTTAAAGGTCAATATTGTATTATCTAAGATAAAATGTTCATTTGTGGCAATTGAGCTAATATTAAGGAGGAAGATGCCCCTGTGATTTGTGTAGACTCTGTCTTTTCGAGGCAGAACGCACAGAAGCCTGAGGCATAAATTCCTGGGATTTTATTCTCTGGCTCTACCTTCTCTATCATATACTGAGGTCACATATCCTGGTTGAGAAAATGTATTGGATAAGTTTATAGTAACATATACATCAGGGTTTTTTTTTTTTGTTGTTGTTGTTGTTGTTGTTGTTTGGAACATGCTCTCTGGAGAACTTATCTAAAGCCTCTTAGATTTTATTCAATAAGAAATCTCATTGGTGGGCTACGTTTTCCGCTGCTCTGGGATCTTTCTGCTGATTTATATTCATAAACGCCACACCATTCTAAATAGCAGGTAAGCAAGTATTTCCTCCCTGAAGATCTTCATTCCCAGCTACAGACAACAATTGAAATTAATTTTAACAGAGAGAGGATTCATTCTAAGGATGCTGGGACAGCTTAGGAACTCTGAGGAAGAGATTGGATCTGGGCGCTAAGATCACTCTGGGAGACCAGGGTTCTGTCTGTACATCGTTGTTTCTGCTTCTCTGTGTCTTCGCTCTGTTTTTTCAAGTCTTCTAATGACTTGTCGAACCCTACAAATGGCACGGTTGAGAGCTGACTCACTCTCTGGTTAGTTCTTCATGGGCAGCGCTCAGGACTGCATAGACAGACAAGTGCAGACGGAGATGCCTGTGTAGCCTGTGTTCATGAGTCTCTGTTTGCTGCCAGCTTCGGTTTTTACAGTTGATGAATAGTTTTGGACAGTTTCCATGTAGTACACAGGCTAATGGGGTTGTACTGATGCTAAGTCCCCTCAGTATAAAGGTCAAACCTGGTTTAGGTTGCAGATGACACAAGGCTTGGCAGGGTGGACCAATCCACTGCAGTCAAAGTGAGTGTTTCACAGATTTCCTGAGACACGATACAAAGTGATGCCGAATCTTGAGCGTTTGTTCGAGGAAGGACCTCTCTTGGCTCCCAAATGCACTCATACTTTTAATGCTTTACCACCTAGAATTATTTACTCTTAAATAGATGATAGATCCTCATTTACCTATTCCTGCTGGGAACATGGCTCATTTTCTTTACATCTCTTTTTGCTTCAGCATGATGAACATCATAAACTTTTTTTTTTTTTTGTCAAAATGATATGTATCAAAGAACTTTACACAAGAACTTATTTTCATTCCATAGCAGTGTGGGTAGAGAATACGTGTTTAAAACAATGTCTTTCAGACACTGGAAGCACTTGCTTCTGACCCAAGAGGAAGACACAGTAGGTTGACATAAGTGTAAAACTTGACTAGTTCACTCCTGGACTATCAGGAGGCCCTTCTCCATTGCCACAGTGCTCTCAGACTATACAGGCATACAGACCTGTCGGAGATTCCCCAGGTTCTTCTCAGGGTCCAGAAACGGATATGATGTTGACTCAATGTGTTGATTTCTTTGGATTTGTATTTTTTGAGTTGGAAGAAGTATTGGAGTCAGGGGTACAAGGAGGCAGCTAGGACCTTCCGGGAGAAGCCTTGGGGATAGGAAGTGAGGCAGTAATGACCCGCAGGATTTAGGGAGCCACAGGGAGAGGGATGGCAGGGCTTCTCAGGGCCGATGTAGATGGAAGGCATTTAGTGGTGATGTCCCATGGAAGGGTTATGAAATAAGAACAGTTGAATCTGTATTTTCTGTCATTGTGATCATCTCAGTATAGTAGGCAGAGATAGGCAGCCATCCAGAGGTGGTGCACCAACCACCCCTGGATGGCTGCTCCCGTGAAGTAAGCAGTCTGTCAAAATGCAAAGCAGGCTACGACGCTTTTCTTTTATGTTTGAATCCAGGCTAATAAATCCCAAGCAGTTGACAAGTCACTTAGCTGCGTCCAGCCTCTGGTCCCACTGGTGCAGTGCGAGCGTTAACATTTGTGTGGTGCAGCTTTAAATGGCTCATGAAAATTTCAGACGGACCCAAGTCACATTTGCACAGACTGTGTCCGGTGACCACCACAGTCCATGTGTTCCTGTTTATCATCATTTTGAGAACTCATGTTGTGGGGGAACTGGACAATGCTTTGATGCTAAGGGCATGGCACATTCTCTGTGCTCTCAGAGCTAACGGTCTCTTGGAAGGGAGTGTGCCATACCTGCAACTCAGATGCCTACGTGTAGGTAATTCACAGAAAATGACTTGATGTGTGCTGATATCCAAAGAGGCGCTGCTTAGATGGTGCCTCAAGAGAAGTTAGTTTCCAGTTTCCACGTAGGATCTGGTTGGATTTCTGTCCCTTTTGTTTTCCTGATATTTTTGATGACCCGTTGGCAGCCACCCGTCATTGCTAACCTTTCTTCTCTGTGGGATCTCATATTCCAGCAAAGACACCATGAGCACTTATTTAAATGCCTGATCATTGGCAGAAATGCAGCTGTGTTCATTATTGTCAATTCTGATTTGTATGATGTTCCCATCCAAACATACCTCAGGGTACATTTGCGCATCTAATTACAGCATTAAAACTAATAATAGCCCGATAAAGCGCTGCTCAGACAAATGTCTAAGCAAACAGCTGGCTGTTTCATTGTGTCCTGAAGGACTGGCGTTCTGGGACTTTGTTCTCTAACTGCAGGGCCCGAATTCCAAACCGCAGACCTGTTTCCCTGAGCATCCCGCTGAGGGGAGGGACAGGCAGGAAGTGTCTCATTCAAAAGCCTTCAATAAATGAGTCTCCATCATACCCAAAGTTTAGAGGGATGCATGGAGGGAAAACTGTGTGTGAGAGTGTGTGTGATGTGTGTGTGTGTGTGTGTGTATGGTGTGGTGTGATGTGTATGTATGTGTTTAGTGTGGTGTGTGTAGTGTGATGTGTGGTGTATGTGTGTAATGTGGTGTGATGTGTGTGTATATGTTTAGTGGTGTGTGTGTGTGTGTGATGTGTGGTGTGTGAAGTATGGTGTGTGTAGTGTGGTGTGTGTGGGTATGTGTGTATAGTGTGGTATGATGTGTGTGTAGTGTGATGTGTGGTATGTGTGTGTGATGTGTGTGTAATGTGGTGTGATGTGTGTGTATATGTTTAGTGTTGTGTGTGTGTAATGTGGTGTGATGTGTGCAGTGTGTGTGTGTGTGTGTGCACACGCGCACGTGTGTTTCTTTCTACCCAGTGGTACACTAATTCAATTCACACCAAAATGCAGCAGCATATTGCTACGAGGTTCCATTGAAGTGCCAGCCTTCCTACAGCATTCATACAAAAGTTCCTGTTGTTATCACACGGAAAGCGAGTGGCTCGTTCTGTTTGTCGGTGTGTTTCTATTACACTTGCTATTGAGAGAGAAGAGATTTTTGTAAAGTTGGCTTATCCTGTTGGCACAGTCAGCCTTCCCGTTACCCTGTCAGTCACGGTGTGTTATCTAGGAGATAGGCACCAGTCCTTCTTCCTGTGTGAGGAAGCAGGCTAAGATGCTAGCCAAGCAGTTAAGGAATGGACATATTTAGGGTGCAGGAATTTCCTGAGGCATGGACCCTATGGAAGAGGCCAGGTGTACTGAAGTTAATAATGTCTTTGATTCACATCAATATGATAAAGGTAGGCTTGTTGAAAACTTGTGGATTATGAACATTGTCTCTTATTGAAATATGTCAAGAGCCAACACACACACACACTCACACACTCTCACACACACACTCACTCAATCCTTTCTTTACCTGCTTTGAATAAGTTTCTATCGACATTGAGAGCTTAGGCATCAAACCCCTAAGGGCTAAGCGTGGACTAAATGCATCTTCAGGTCGCTCTTCATCTTCTTCACGTGTTGTCACTCCCTTCAGATTAAACAAGGGCAGTGCACAGTGTGTTTATGTAGACGAATTCATTTAGGATAATTCTCATAAAACACAGATATCATGTTAGATGCAAGAGAGGCAGTGTTTGGGGAGTGAGTGTTGAGCAGGTGAGGTAGGGATGGCTGATGGTCAGGGCTCACAGAGCTTGGGTTCTGGCTTTGTCTGCAATAAGCACAGAATCTCTGGGTAATTTCTAACTCTGCCATATTCCAGTGTTTTTATTTGTAAAGTCAAAGAATGTGTGTGTGTGTGTGTGTGTGTGTGTGTGTGTGTGTGTGTGTGTGTGTGTGTGTCTGGGGGTGGGGATTTGGAGAGTGCCTGTCTTTCTTCCTTCTCAGTAATGCATGGCCCAAGGGAAGCATGAATGAAATCAATCTTTAATGAAGGATGCTCTGCTCCTCTGCACACTAGAAGTGCTCCCTTTGGAGGAAGTATAGATGCGGATGGTTCCTAGGGTGGAGGAGTGGGATGCTTGGAGCGCAGCTCTCTACATGACACGGTGATGCTTGGAGCCCATGTGCTAGAGCTCCTGCGAGCCTCGCCTTGAATTTTCTTCTTCTCTGAGGTCTCCTCCCATACCCCAGTTCTCGCTATCATCTCTCTGCTTTGAAGTTTTCTGAGTTCGCCTGATGCTGAACTTTGCTATATTTGATTATAGGTATGAATCATTATAGAGCAAGAAGAAAGGGTTTCTTTCTCTTTTTTCTCTTCTTTTCTTTTTTTCCTCTAAAAATGAGCTCTCAGTCTAGGGAAAATTGTCTAGATATGAACGTTTTAAGCAAGGGGCTACTAGCACCTATGGCAAAGATATTGAAATGCAGCTAGTGCTCTGCCTAAAATACACACAGGGTCTCACAGACTCATAAGAAAAAAAGAATGCAAAATTTTCCACCTTTTTTTTTCATCTTGGTTACTTGTTAAGATGATATTTTGAATATGAGTTAAGTAAAATATGTTGTTAAAATAGCTTAATATTTTAATTTTGTTATTTATTTTTATTTGTTTTGAGATGATCTTGTTACCTTGCCCAGACTGGCATTAAGCTCTTGTGTTCAGCTGCTCGAAAAACTGGGATTAGAGGTCTCTATCTCCTGCTTGGCTTGTTTCATTTTTTTTTAATTAATGTAAAATATGATGTTTGCATTGGAAGCCTGTATTTTGGATGAAGGCAGTCAGTGTGCCTGGTAGGTAGAGACTGGAGAGACCATTACAGAACCTGAAATGTATAAGGTGTATTCTCCCCAACCTCCCTGTATAAATGATAGAGACAGGAAGACGAGAGAGGAAGAGTAGAAACGGAAGCCGTGTTTAGGTTGTATTTAAATGAATATATGAATATGTAACTAGCCATCTTATTGAAAGGTTGCTACAGCCAGTACTAGGAGACTGTAGGTGGTTTCCATGGAAACATAAAAGCAACAGGTTTTCTCCACCTTTTCAACAAATCTTTATTGAAAAGACCACAGATCATTTTGGAGAGAAATGAGGAAGATACATGCATAGGTGTAAATGTATATAAATACTGTATGGCTTCTGCAAAGAAAACAGGAGAGAAGCAGGACTCCCACCTTTACAAAGTGTTCAGGCCAGCATGAGGCGGCATAGCAGCTACATTAGGTGTCATCATATAATGCTGGGGAAGTAGCCATGGGAGAAGCAACAGCTCCCATCCTGTGGATTTCAAAGAACCTTGTACCATGCCTGTTTGGGGAAGCCGGAAAATGTTGACTGTAGCAAGTCCTATTTGACATATATTCCTAAACATGGGCAGGCAGAGACTCAGAGATTTGGGGAAGACGTGTAAGACAGAGAGAACAGCCTAGCCAGAGACAGGAAGCCAGATGCATGGTGTATATGCAAGTGCTTCATAGTAAGCAGCCTAAGAGTAAAATCTCAGTGACAGAGGGTTGGAAAGAGACAGAAAACTAAAATCACCAAACAAAAGCAAACGAACCCAGATAACGGAGATCATTTATAACAGCAGATTGGCAAGGTAAAGTCAGAGGGGCTAACCAAGCACGTATGCTCTGGGCAATGTATGCCATATGGGTCCAGGAGAGAACTTAAGGGGCTTGTGGATTCTTAGCTTGTGTGTCTGGGACCTTAATAGGAACAGAGAGGCCATGAGGATGGGTTGGTGCAGACTCATGCGAAGATGGTGGGCGTCGGTTTGTTTGCCTTGCTGCATTTGAGGTCATAGTTAAGTTACCCATCCATGAGGAGAGTGCAGGGCAGTGCCTGGAATCAGATCTGTAAGCCAAGAGAGAAGAGACTTGGCGTGTCATCTTCTGTAAAGTGATTACTGATGCTACTCCAGAGAGACCTTGTCAGTGAGAGATCAGGAAGCAGAGTTACGTATGACTGTGATTAGCCAATAGGAGGAGGAAGAAATCGGCAAGAACATTAAGAGTGTGGACAAAGACACAAGAACAGGATTCTGAAGTTCAGAGCTGCGTCCACTGGGAATGACCCACAGTTATAAAAACAACCGAGTAGAGGAGAGAGCCGAGTGTTTAGAATTTTGATTTTACAGTTGGGGTGGTGTTAGTACTGTCTAGTAGCGTGTGTGTGTGTGTGTGTGTGTGTGTGTGTGTGTGTGTGTGCACCGCAGTTGAGGGAATGGCCAAGCTGCTGTTCCCTGTGGACCTGGACTGACGCGAAATGCTCTCATTTGTCCTCTCGGGTCTTCTATTCCTTCACCAGATATTCATCAAGCACAAATCCATCATTTTATCTGACATGCTGTGACTGGTAATCTGTTTACAAAGAAGTTTGAGGGCAGAGCTCGAGCTGTGCCTTGTGACATATTTGGGGGTCATGACCCTTTCACAGGGGTCAACTAAGACCATCAGAAAACATGGATGTCTACATTACAATTCATAACTAGCAAAATTATAGTTATGAATTAACAATGAAAATAATTTTATGGTTGTGGGTCATGATGACATGAGTACTTAAGGGCTGCAGCGTTAGGACCGTTGAGAGCCATTGGGTTAGCATCTCCATCATAAACACAGCGCAGGAAGCCATGACTCCAGAGAACAGCAGGAGACATTTTTCTGTTCACTGGGCTCCTAATACAGACCTTGTTGTTGTTATTCATTTATTTCCTTGCAGGCTCTGCCCACCTTGAGGACTGCCATCTTTGATAAGGTATCAGATCTCATCTCCTTTCTGTTAGACAGTTTAGGCTAAGGAGAAGGACTCTGATGAGAGGTCAAAGGTAGATAAAGCTAAATAAATAGACTCTTCTATATATGCAGCTAGAGACATGAGCTCAGGGGGTACTAGTTAGTTCATGTTATTCTTCCACCTATAGGGTTGAAGACCCCTTCAGCTCCTTGGGTACTTTCTCTAGCTCCTTCTTTGGGAACCCTGTGTTCCATCTAATATCTGATTGTGAGCTTCCACCTCCATGTTTGCCAGGCATTGGTATAGTCTCCCANCCTAGTTGGCCATCATTGGGAGGAGAGGCCCTTTGGTCATACAGACTCTATATGCCCCAGAACAGGGGAATGCCAGGGCCATTACGTGGGAGGGGGTGGGTAGGGGAGCAGGGCGGGGACGCGGGAGGGTAAGGGAAAATTTCTGGATAACATGTGAAATGTAAATGAAGAAAATATCTAATAAAGAGAGAGAAAAAAAGAAAATAAACAAACTTGTTATATGTGTCAAAGAAAAAAAAGTGATTTAATTTTTACATTTTATCTGCTGTTTTCAGAAAGTTTGGTGAATCCCGATGTCACGGCCTCCTTTTAATATTTATGATGGAAGGGATCTGGGAAATAGACAAATACAGTTTTATAAACCAAAGAGAGAAAATAATAATAGTTTTTAAAAAAGATTTATTTATTTATTATATGTAAGTACACTGTTGCTGTCTTCACAGACACCAGAGGAGGGCGTCAGATCTCATTACAGATGGTTGTGAGCCACCATGTGGTTGCTGGGATTTGAACTCAGGACCTTTGGAAGAGCAGTCAGTGCTTTTACCCACTGAGCCATCTCCCCAGCCCCCAATAATAATAGTTTTAAAGTCCATCTCCGAGTTGGAAACCTTTCGCTGACTGTGATCTCTAGCCTTTCCTATGCATGCTTTCTGCTTGGGAACAGAAGGCAGTGTGTGCTTCCCAGGGCTGGGCTGGATAAGGAAGTATCTCCATTTTACCCTGAGGCTGGCTTTCCTGGGTAATGTTACTGACAAGAACTTATTTCCTTACTGTAATAATCTTTCTTTTTTTTTTAAGATTTATTTATTCATACATATGGATGCTACTTGCATGACAGAAGAGGGCGTCAGATCTCATTACAGATGGTTGTGAGCCACCATGTGGTTGCTGGGAATTGAACTCAGGACCTCTGGAAGAGCAGTCAATGCTCTTAACCACTGAGCCATCTCTCCAGCCCTATAGTGATAATCTTATAATTGGTGACGACTTTTATTTCCGTTCAGAAACCATGGTTCTGGTGTTTTAGAGAAACTTATGATAAGAGTTGAGGGGATATTTTTTCTATTTGTTTTTATTGAGAATAAGAAGATATTAAAGATGGGAAGTAGCTCACACTTGAAGAACTTGGGGTGCTTTACAAATTCTAGAAGGCACAAGATTTAGGAGACTGGCACTGTCACCAGCAGTAGCGGTGGCTAAGGCTGCAGACCGTGTGACCGGTGCCGATCAGTGACCACTTCTGAGGAACTTGTATCCTAACGTAGATGGAAAAGTCAAAGTAACGCCACTCCGGCATTACGGCGCCAGTTCAGTGGAGGAAATGCACTAACTCGACGCTAGATTCATTGCTTGGCCTTGATTAAATTTTATGTAAACCTATTTAATATTTAATCCCGAGATTCCATGTTTATAAAATGAGGGTGCTGCAGGTTCTCACTGCCAGCTTCACGGTGATTTAGTCCCCGGTGTTATCTTCATGGTGGCAATAAGTAACAATTATTAAAATCCTGTAATAAATGTTCTCCGCAAATGCTGCTAACTAATTAATTTAAAAACTGATATTTAAAGCAGTGGCATGGGGGAATCTTAAAAAAAATACATTTTTGAGGACGATGGAGACGTAGCTCAGGGGTTTCTCGGGGTGCTCCTCGCTCGTGGCTTCCGGGATATTTGACTTCTTAAACCACTGGCTGTAGAAACACTATGTGGGCAAGATGGGGAGGGCCTTACAGCATTGGCACTTATTAGTAAAATATATTAGTGGAATGGGAACAACTGAATTAAGAGAGTTCTTAAAAAGTTACTCATATATGTGTATTAGCTACATGGCTATATCTTCCTGTGTACTATTGCCAGCAACTTTTTGGAAAGTTTTAATTATGTAAATGCTTAAAATTGATATAATTGCATATAAACATCCTGGGCTGGATCCATGGCTCAGTGGTAAGGAGTACTTCCTGGTTTTCCAGAGGACCCCAGTTTGAATCCCAGCATCTCTCTTCACTGAGTGGCTCATACCCTCCTGTGACCCCAGCTATGAGAGAATCAGGTGCCCTCTTCTGGCCTCCTCAGGCACCCTCATATACCCACGTAAATAGACAGACAGACAGACAGACAGACAGACAGACTGACATATAAAAAAGTCTCTTAAAAACCAAGTAAATATTCAACCCAAAATAGACTTATGAAGCGACCTCACTAAAAATTTAGCCTATTCAAATGTTTCTACTTATGGACAATATTTTAATTTTAAGTTTAAACGTTCAGATGGATTTGTTGTTGTTGTTGTTGTTGGTGGTGGTGGTGGTGGTGGTGTGTGTGTGTGTGTGTGTGTGTGTTTGTGCGCGCGCGCAGGAGTCCTGATCCTTCCACATGCTATGGCTCTGCGTAGAAGGCCCTAGTGGTCAGTTTTAAGGAGTTAATAACTGAACCGTTTGGTCATGGTTCTCTGTAAGTTCCTAGCAGAGTGGCTGACAGGAGCAGAAACATGGAACTCAACACAAGCAGAGAAAATACTCAATCCCTGAGGTAGAAAAAGGAAGTTTTCTTTCCCTGTGGCTCACAACCAAAGGGTTCTTGAAGTGCCTTCCCCTCAAGAGATTTTAGTGAGTTCAGAAAACGAGCATGGACCAACCTCTTTCCCCATCTCTCACTGAGCTATTTTCTTCTCTGGGCAGACTAGGCTGTGTCCCTGAGAGGGCTTTGGAAGAATATCTCTCAGAAAGTCTGTCAGAGAGCATCCCAGTACCCATTAGAAATCATCTTATAAGAAAATGAGATATCAGGATAATTCTGTAGTGGGAAGGAGAGACCGCCGTTTCCCAGGACTTGTGGGTAGTTGTTTGCCTCTGTAAGACTTACCTGCATCCTTGTGCATTCAGTAGCACTGGGCAGGATCTCGCATGCGTGCAGCTGTGACCAGGTAAACAGAAAGACAAAAAAGATGGCGCTGTTGGAAAGCTCTAGAGGAGCTCATGGTGGAGATGGGAGCTCGAGGTGGAGATGAGGGGTCGGACGGTGGAGATGAGATCTCGGACGGCGGAGATGGAAGAGAGATGGAAGCTCGCATGGACCAAGTGCACGTTAGATGTCTAGCGTCGTTCTAAAGGCCTAGGGGAAGTCTTAAATCACTCAGCTCTAAGGACAGCCCTCCAAAGGAAATATTTTAACCTCACTTAGAAAACCTTTGTAGAAAAGTGAATAGAGAATAAAATACTATGACATCAAAATAGCGAGGTAGAAAACAAATGAGAAAGAAATCCTCCAGACCCAAACCAAAACATACCACCACCACCAAAGAGGGTGAGAAGGTAGAACGCGAGAATGTTGGGAAATTCCAGCGGCCTATTTCAGCACTGATGTCTCTGGGTTGTGGACTAGGCGTGCACTTTGTTTCTTCTTTATACATTTCAGTATTTTAAAATAGGACATTTAACAACTGTTGCTCTTATAATAAAGAGTAGAATTGACAGATAACACCTAAAGTCTTCGTTGAGTGATTGTCACTTGATGAAAATCAAGCTTCCCAGTGAAGAAGTAACTCTGGTCATTAGGAAGATGGAACAGGAGATGTATGCTACCCAATGGATGAGCCCGAAGAGGTGATGTAGACGGAGGAGCCCGAATACGAGATGTTCACTGCTGATGGAGAAGCCTGAACAGATGACGGACGGACGCTGCTGGATGGTAGACCCCGAACACGTGATACTCATTGCTGGTTGGAGAGCCAGACACTGCCCGGGGAGATCGGACTGGTGCACTGCAGGGGACGAGTCGCTCCTAGGGACACTGGCGTGGAAACTAAGAAAGTCAACCCTGGTCGTCTGTTTTGATTTGGTATTTGAGTTTGGTTTGGCGCTAGTTTGTTACTTTGATGTTTTAAAAGGGTTCTTTGGTGTTTCGGTTTGTGTGTGACTTTTCGTAATGTTGATTTGATTTTATTTGTAGGCAACAAACATTCAAGGAAAAGACACTGTCAAGAATGTTTTGGAATTTAGGCTGGAGAGATGGCTCAGTGGTTAAGAACACTTGCCGCTCCCTCAGAGGTTTGGATTTCCCGCCTTAGCATTTACATGGTGACTCACAACCACCTGTAGTTCCAGGGGATCTGAAGACCACTGGCCTCTGAGGAGATACACATACCCATAAATTGAAAATCAAAATCTGTAAAAGGATATTTGGAAATTCAGGTGAAAGTGCACTATTACACATGGTCATTAAGAGCTGATTAATAAGCCAGGCAGTGGTGATGCACACCTTTAATAACAGCACTCGGGAGGCAGAGGCAGGCAAATCTCTGAGCTTGAGGCCAGCCTGGTTTACAGAGTGAGTTCCAGGACAGCCAGGGCTACATAGAGAAGTCCTGCCATGAAAAATCAACCAACCAACTAACCAACCAACCAAGCAACCAAGCGACCAAGCGACCAAGCAGAAGAGCTGGTTAATACCTTCTGCATGCAATGGTAACACACATGTGCTTCTGGATGCAATGTTAACACACATGTGCTTCTTCATGCAATGTTAACACACATGTGCTTCTGCATGCAATGTTAACACACATGTGCTTCCCACTGGGTGAGTGCAGTCGCTTGTATCATTTCTGTTTTTATTTATTCACATTTGTGGTAAATCCATATCTTAACTCAAGGTACCATCCGGTGGCAGGTGAAGATCCTGCAGTCAGGAGAGGACACTAAGGGTGTCTGAGGACCTCTCCTCCTGCTCCTCCCCACCCACACCCCATCCCCCACCGGTTTCTTCATTCTTTCTCTCTTTTCTATGAAAATAGAACATGAAAGTATCAATGTGGAGAATGTAAACTTTTTTTATTTTATTAGATTAAAAAAAAAGTTCCTGACTGATGAATTACAATTTTATCCCCTTTCGGGATGTGATGCATTAGAAGAGGGTGTTTTGTGTTTGCTGGCACTAGTAGATATGTTATTAAAGACATCACTATAGCTTGGTCACCTGGGTTGATGATGTTCGGTGTCTTTTCAAGACTTCTCTCCACTTTAGGTTTTTTTGTTTGTTAAACTTTGTTTATTTAATGTATGAGTGCTCTGCTGCATATACATCTGCCTGCATGAAGAGGGCATCAGATCCCCCTATAGATGGTTGCAAGCCACCATGTAGTTGTTGGGAATTAAACTCATGACCTCTGGAAGAGCAACCTGTGCTCTTAACCACTGAGCCATCTCACCAGCCCCCTCCACCTTAGTTTTTAAGACAGGGTCTTGCTTTGAGACGTCACTGAGTCGATTAGACTCACTGGCCAGCAAGCCCCAGGGATCTTCCTGTGTCTGCCTCCCTGTACGGTGGGATCACAGAGGTACAAAAAAATTTTTTTTTTAATTCTTTCTTAATATTAGGGTTGTGGGTGGAACTCAGGTCCTCTCGCTTATGCGACAAGCACTTTATCAACTGAGCTATTTCCCCCGTTCCATGGTTTCTTTAAATTGTAATAAATTTTTGAACACCTTTGGTGGGAGAGCAGCTGACAACCAAGAGTAATTGTGAAAAATCTGTTACTGCGGAAGTCTTTTGCTTAAAGTGCACTCACGTCAGTCAGTTTATGTCGCTATGTTCCTTCATCACAGAGGAGTCCTCAGTCCTTTGTGCTGTCATGGTTATAACACTTCAGGGTTGCCCTTCTCAGGAGTAATGGGGGATAATAATGGGGAGGAGGGAAGCAACATTAGTTCTGACGAATTATGACTATTTGTCAAAAAAAGTCCCCAAGTGAGGATTTGCTTTAGGGACCTGAGTAGAGAGATAGTTGTGACACATTGAACCCTAGCAGGAAGCTAATGACTACGCAATTGGGAAGGGAAACAAGAGAGAGAGAGAGACCATAATCTCTGAGAAGAATGATGCAAAGAAAGGAAGCCAGGAACTGGCCTCTTATCACATAGATGCTCGCTGAGGAAGTTAGGGTGAGGGCAGCCAGGAACTGGCCTCTCATCACATGGATGCTCGCTGAGGAAGTTAGGGTGAGGTTCATCCTTAGTCCCAGTGAATAGGCCTGTTTGGGAACATTCTGGAACCTCGAGGAGATGGAGCCTTACTGGAGGAAATACGTCAGAGTGGCGGGCTTTAAGGGTCTATAGCTTTTTCCCACTTCCTGTTCTTCCCCTCATCTTCCTGTGAGTGGATGAAAATGTGATCATGAAGCTCCTCTGTGTCTTTGCCTTCCTGCCTTGATGGTCTCTGTTCCCCTTGAACCATAAGCAAGGATAAATGCAACAGAAAATTAACTAATAAAGATACCCTACTCTTGTTTCCTCTCAGCCTGTGGCCTGCCAGATCCTCAGGTGCTGGCTTCTGCCTCCATCCTGTGAGAATGGTTGGTCCAAAGAGAGGAAAGGGTTAGAGTTGACATTCAGGATTGTACTTTTTGATCTAGAGATTGACTATAATTCTGACCAAACTCCCAACATGCTTCCAAACTCATAAGGAAATACTGCAGACTTCAAATAGCTTAAATGAGGAGAGAAAGAGCACAGGCAGGTGACTTACTGCCACTGATTTTGGCATTTAATACAAAGCTACAATAGTCAAGGATGGAGGGGTGCTGGTATCAAGAGAGACAAATGCATAGGACATTATGGAGATTCCAAAAGTAGCCTCAGCATTTAAGGCCAGCTTCTTAATTTTTAGGATAAAAGTGCAAAGGGAATTCAGTGGATAAAGAATGTTCATTTGAGCGAATGATGCTGGAAAATATTGGAGTTCCATGTGTACAATACGAGTTCAAGTCCACACTTTATACCATATGAAGACAATGGTTGAGAGCGTGTCTAGACCTAAACCTAAAGCCTGTGGTAGCAATACTTTTGTAAGAGAACAGGACAGCTCTGTTGTGACCTAGGATTAGACAAGAATCTAATAAGAGATTCTTAACATTGTAAACGATTAGGGAAGTACAGATTAAATCTACAGTGAGGTACCCATAAATATATGTGCACTAGAATTGTTAAAAATCAACAATTGACTACTGTCCCAGGGGTTGCCAAGGTTGTGGGTCCTGGAATTTATGCTGGTACTGTCAAATAGTCCATCTACTGTAAAGAAAAACTGGGCAGTGTCTTAAAAAGTTACAATTTCAAACACCAAATGGTCAAGCCATCCTACTTCGAGGTGTTTACATGACAGAAAAAAGCCTGGTATATATGTGAAGATTTGAACACACATGCTCACAAGGTCTTTAAATTTATTTATCCATTCATCCATTTGTCCATCCATCCATCCATCCATCCATCCATCCATCCATCCACCTGTCTGTCTGTTCAGTTATCTATCTTTGTTTATTTATTTATTTATTTATTTATTTATTTATTTATTTATTTATTTGTGTGTCTGTGTGTGTGTGTGTGTGTCTGTGTGTGTCTGTGTGTGCATGTCCACTATAGCACACATGTGGAGGTCAGAGGACACCCTGTAGGAGTCAGTTCTCTCTTTGCACCATGTAGATGGAAGAGGAGTTCCTCAGACATGGCAGCAGAGTGCCTTTCCCTGAGGCATCTTTCCGGTCTGAACTTTATTTTTATAGTCAAAATTACAAACAGCTCAGACATGTATCAATAAGTGGAAGGTCAATAAACAGGGGTATGTGCAGGAGTAAACTACTATTTAGCAATGAACAGAAATGACCTTTTGATACATGACCCAGCATGGGTGTCAAGGATAATTTTTTTTTTTTTTTCGTTTTCGAGACAGGGTTTCTCTGTGTAGCCCTGGCTGTCCTGGAACTCACTTTGTAGACCAGGCTGGCCTCAAACTCAGAAATCCACCTGCCTCTGCCTCCCAAGTGCTGGGATTAAAGGCATGCACCACCATGCCCGGCAAGGATAATTATTTTGAATAAAGGAAGTTAACCCTCTCCATCTGGGAATATACAGAACACGGTAATTCACAAAAACATTGATGTTATTAAATCAGGCTCTTTACCTAAGGACAGAAGAAGCAAGGGGTGGTGTAAAGACATGCCTGAATGGATAAACATTTTTTTAAATGGGGAAATGTTTAAGAGTGATGAATCATGTATTTTACATGTGGATATGTTGATTATGAAAATAACTTACTGGGCACAGGTGAAATCAACTTATTAATTCTATATTTTGTGAGCTGTCATGTGGGAGCTGGGACCAGACCCTGCTGAGCACTCTTTCTGGCCCCATAGTTCTGTGTTTCAAGTTTTAATTGTTCCTTGTGTCAAAAATCCTTTATAAAATTAAAAAATAATGAGCAAGTTTAGTGCATAAATGTGGGATGACTCTTAACTGGTTTAAATTGCAATTTTCTTACAAGTATTTGTGGTTTGGTAACATTTTATGTCAGTTTAAGCAGACAGTTTCCAGAGCATTAATGATGTGTAAGGTTTGGCTTTTTACTCTAAATGTTATATGTAGGCTTAAAATACTGCAGAGAGACTCTAGAAGACCCCGGTTTGGGGGGCCATGCTGTGAAACCCATCAAGGTGGACAGTTGAGTCAGACTTGCTCTACACAAACGTTAAGGTGCACAGAGTCATGCTGTACTTGGTGTTGACGTGGAAAACCATTCCCTAAGCCTGTCCATCTCCACGTATGTATTAAATGCCTACTTAGGGTTTCATATTTGAAGTGCCCAAACAAAGGTGCCCAGAGAAAGAATGGCATTCTCTACAAGTTCACATTCAATCATACAGATGAGAGGTCTGAACCATCATGACATTAGATCAGTGAGAGACAGGCTTTGTCCAACCTCTGCAACACAGTGATTGACATCTCTTTTTGTAACATATAGCTTTTCAAGTTTTAATTGGGAGGTACAAGTCTCTTCTGGGGAGATAAGGGCATTTGCTAGCTTCAGCTCTTGTCAGTAATATTTTCACATACCTGCAATATTATCTCGAACAATCTTTTTTTTAGTCTACTAATTACATGTGAAGGGATATAGGAGAATTTACTTCTGTGTTCATCCTTTTTTTGAGCCTGTTGCCCTGAGACCTGATTTGGAAGTTGGTAAATGTCATTTCTGGCCTAGTCACCCTCACTGGGAATTATGGCACAGCCTCTGGGTATAAGAACATTACATTTCCCTACAAGTTAATTTCTCTGCGTGGAGAGTTTGCTTACGTGAAGGGAGCTCTTCATGCATGTAGGATCCTTTCTGAAGAAGGGTGTGTTTTCACACTGCTCTCATTCCCGGTGTCTCCCAGCGACTGCTTTACAGGGTGTCTGTCTTTATCACCCTCCCTTTCTTCCCACAGTTTGTCCTCCTGCCAGCTCTGTGTAACCAGGGCCAGCCAAGGTCTCAGGCAGCTGTGCCTTGGCTCCCAGTCTGCCTGGTGGAGAAGGATGTGTCTGTATTTATAGCATGTCATCCCTCAGCCTGCCTTGGTTGCATTGTGTGGCTGCTAAGCAGATTCTTGGATTGCAGGCTTCTCTGTGTGTGTGTGTGTGTGTGTGTGTGTGTGCGCGCGTGTGTGTAAAAGAGAGAGAGAGAGAAAGAGAGAGAGATGAGTGCATGTATGCACAATACCAGCTCTGGGCAAGATTATCACGTGCCTTTTATATCTAACCCACCATTTATAAGGCCATTCCTTTGTCTTTATGCCCCCCCCCCCATGTAGCCCAGGTTCTTGTCCATACAAGACACTTATTTTATCACTGTACCACACCAAGTCCCACCCTCAGCCAGGTCCCCTCATCTGTCATTTTCTTGTGTTCTCTTCTCTTTATCATACCTGCTCTGAGAGGAAAAAAAAATTACAAGCCCCAATAAAGACGAATTTAATTTAATTTACCCATGCACATGTGCATTTTAACCGTAGTCTCTTGACCACTGTGAAAAAGCTTTTCTCTCTTGATGGGTTCCAGGCCCTGGAAAGAGTTTTTCAAGAAAGGCTACAACTTGGTGCTCTGAGATTATACTGTGGGGCAGTTAGTTAGTCTGCCCCTGTGGTCCCCTGTGGAACTTTTAGGGCTCCCTGGGCCACCGTGTAGAAACCAACTTCACGCTTTGGGTTCCCTGGGAAGTGCAGACACCTGACCTTGATTCGGAAGTATGCACTTAAAGCAGCAGTTCTCAATGTGCGAGTTGCGACCCCCTGTCGTGGTCCAATGGATCTCTCACAGGGGTTGCCTCAGATCATCAGAAAACACAGATATTCCCATCACAATTCATAACCGCAGCAAATTTTACTGTTATGAAGTAACAACACGGTAATTTTATTGTTGGTCGTCACCACAACATGAGGAACTATTTTTAAGGGTCCCAATATCACAGAGGCTGAGAAGGACTGACTTATGGGAAGGAGACCCAGTGACCATCAGCGTTGGTGATTATCTACCGTATTTAACGTGCTGTGCGGGCACCTCTTCAGCTGCCATAGTCACCTCTATTAGTAGTCTCCGCTTCAATCTCCACCCATCAAAAATAAACCCCATCCTCCCAGTGCTGTGCCACCACTGTCCCGACGAGCCCACCCCTATAATTCATAGTACAAGTCGGGACACTTGTGGGTGTCAAGGGGACCACTGAAGGGAGAGCAGGCACAGACTTGGGGACTGTCCCTGGCAAATGAGGGCATCAGTAGCTGTTTCTGACTCGTTGTCTGCCGTCTCTGTTCACCAGTGATCTTCCCCTTCTGCTGAATTTGTTGGAACCTCTGCACATCTCATTGCTCCTGGTAATTTGAGTGCAAGCAAACTGTCAATGTCAATGTTCTCTTAAAGTCTGAATTCCTAGAAAGCAGATGCGCTCTCCTGTTTGTCTTTTCCGAAGCATTTGGCACAGCACTGTGCATGTAGTAAACACCGATGGGGATGGAAAAAGGGAAGGCAGCAGGGTGCCAACATCTACATGTCCTGGTAAATACCTTACAGAATCACAGCTATCACCCCATGGAGCATCTAGTAACTGTCTCTTTTTCTTTCTTTCTTTCTTTTTTGTTTTTTGTTTTTTGTTTTTTGTTTTTGTTTTTGTTTTCCCGATACAGGGTTTCTCTGTGTAGCTCTGGCTGTCCTGGAACTCACTTTGTAGACCAGGCTGGCCTCAAACTCAGAAATCCACCTGCCTCTGCCTCCCAAGTGCTGGGATTACTCTTTTTCTAAAAAATATACTTCCATAGGGTCCTGGGCATGTGACTTAGCATCTAGGCCTCTTGGTTTCTTCTTTTCAAAGGTGAGGAAAATTTAGCTGGAGAGATGCCGTACAAGCGTGAGGGCTGGAGCGTGCTCTCTGGCACCCATGTTAAAAAAAAAAGCCAGCTGTGACTGACTGTATGTGTGTGTAACACTACCATCACTGGGAAAATGCTGACAGAAGGATCCCAGGACTTACAGTCCTGATAATCTAGCTAACTGGTAAGTTCTAGATCCAGCGAGAGACTCTCCCAGGCAGAGAATGCTCGAGGAAAACACCTGAGCATGTATGCACCCTTTGCATTTGTCACTTTTTTGTCCCCAGAGTAAAACACCATGACTAGGACAACATAGAGAAGAAAGATTTTATCTGTGCTGACGGTTCCAGAGGTTTCGAGCCCACAATGGCAGAGTGGAGGTGGCAGACATGAGTCTTTAAACTTTCAAAGCCCACCTCCTCCCCCACCCCCCCAGCATCCTGCTTCCTCCAGCAAAGCCACAGGAACACACAGGAACAGCGCCACCAACTGGTGGCTGAGCTTTCAAATGCCCAAGACTGTGGGGGGACATCCTCATTCAAAGCACAGGCTGATGGGAACATTCTGTACTTTCATGCTGAGTACTTTCTAGGGATGTCGTAAGGCCAAGGGAAATGACACATACAGGTGCACTTTGGAATATTCTGTGTGACAGCCCGTCTGTGGGTACAAGGCAGCAGTATCGTCTCAGTGTGTGTTTCTGAAAACAACAGCAGCTCGGGGGCCTTTTTTGGCTGATAAGTTTGGAGTTTAGATTTTAAGTCTCTTTCCCTACAGTTCTGAATTTGGCTTAAGTAACTGTGGTCGAGAGAGGGTTTGAGAGTAACCAGGATATACACTATTTGAGCAAGTCACTTTGTTTCTCTGAATGTCTTTCCCCTTCTACTAAGTGTAGCCACATCTGTAATATATCTCAGGGCATGGGAGCCACACCCTGGTCCATCCCAGGGCATGGGAGCCACACCCTGGTCCATCCCAGGGCATGGGAGCCACACCCTGGTCCATCCCAGGGCATGGGAGCCACACCCTGGTCCATCCCAGGGCATGGGAGCCACACCCTGGTCCATCCCAGGGCATGGGAGCCACACCCTGGTCCATCCCAGGGCATGGGAGCCACACCCGTGGTCCATCCCAGGGCATGGGAGCCACACCCGTGGTCCATCCCAGGGCATGGGAGCCACACCCTGGTCCATCCCAGGGCATGGGAGCCACACCCTGGTCCATCCCAGGGCATGGGAGCCACACCCTGGTCCATCCCAGGGCATGAGGGGCCACACCCTGGTCCATCCCAGGGCATGAGGGGCCACACCCTGGTCCATCCCAGGGCATGGGAGCCACACCCTGGTCCATCCCAGGGCATGGGAGCCACACCCGTGGTCCATCCCAGGGCATGGGAGCCACACCCTGGTCCATCCCAGGGCATGGGAGCCACACCCGTGGTCCATCCCAGGGCATGGGAGCCACACCCGTGGTCCATCCCAGGGCATGGAATGGAGCTCAAGTTGAGTGCATATGAGAAACATTTCTGAAGTAAATAGAGTCATGAAGCTAGGGAGTACCTCAGTATGCTTTTTTTGTTCTGTGACCTCATGGTTAATATCTTATTATCCATCCCTTTACCCTTTTGAATATATATGGCTACTCATTCTTCTGCATATAAGTACTATTATTTGTTTAGAGATATTGCAACAGATATTCCAAGACATTTTTTTCTGTGTATGCTAATGCTTAAATTTCTGATATTTGTTTATTTTTCTATTGTCACAAAAAGAACTATTCCAACTTAATTTCTTCCATTTACACAGTTCTGAGGCAGGATAAGGTTCTCCGTCTACCCCTCGAGGATAGCAGCTTGCATATCCAGACAACTGAATCTACTCGGGCATAACTGGCATAATTTCCCGGAATCCGTACAACAATATAAAATCATTTTACGAAGACACAGGACTTTAGGACCGAGATCCGTACCACGGACTGACGGAGATCTACGGACCTCTTTCCAGTCATTTCGAGGGGGTCTCGTCACCAGTGGTCTTCGTTCGTCACTCACTACCACATTAACCACCCCGGTTCTCACTGTCCCAACCCAAGTAAGGGTATCAAGCTCTGTTCTAATGCAACTTGGACATTGGCTTTCAATGAGCATAATACCATCTCAGAGGTTACCGGAATTTTCTCACTCCTTTCCCTGCGGTTGTATTGTCAGTGGCTGTGAGATGTATTCCGAATGCTTCTGTCTTGGAGAAATTAATAGGAAATTGCTTCCTTGCTAGAGGAGCACAGGAAGAGCCCTGATACAGCACCATACACACTCAGCATCCATCCCAAGGCTGTTTCTATCTGACTCATAGATAATCCATACATTCTCCCTTCTTCATCTGTCTCTCAGGTTCACATGGCCAACATGCCATTCCTGTCAAAAGTGCTTTTGGTGTGCTGTTGCAAAGCTCCGAGGACCCCCTGGATTACAGAATTCACCAGTGAAGGGTGTAGCGAAGATGCCAGTCTTTTCTCTGTAAACAAGATTTATTTTAGGGCACTTCTAAAGCTTTTTGTCTTATTCCATGCTGAGTCAAGAGAACAGCCCTTGGGGACAGTGAAATATGCCCTGGCATGTTTCTTCTGAGCTCATGTTTATATTTCAGCATGAAAGAGCCCCCCTTAGCTAGCTAAGAATTTATGTAGCGAAGGTTGCAATTCCTCAAGTCCCTTGTAAAGTCATTATGGTTGATACGACCTCTGGGACAGTGCGCATCTTGAAGTGCCGCAGGATACAAGCCTGGGCTTGTGTGCGCCTTGATCAGTGTGGAGCTCTGTGTAGGGCTAATTGCTGCTGTGCATGGGTGCTGCTGCAGCTTTAGCATCTTTATTGCTGTCCTGTCTAATCAACGTAGAGCCTTCAAAGACGTCATTTTCCTTACACGATAGAGACGGCTTCTGTTGGTTGTGACTCTAATTAGTCATTAGGAGAGTTGAGCTTTTGCCTTTTATTTAAATTTCAAATGAACATGTTGTGTAGTGTGTGTCTGCACAGGTGCGAATGCATGGGTGTGTGGCGGTCAGAGACTGGTGTCGGATGTCTTACTCGCCTGCTCTCTACCTCATCTTTGGTTGATACAGAAAGATCTTCCAGTGAGCCCAGTGCTCACCACTTGGCCAGACTGACTGGTCAGCAAGAGTTGTGGATCTGCCTCTCTTTACTCCTTTATCCCTAAGCCCCGTGTTAGGGTTACAGACATGTACAAGTGTACCCAGAGGTTTAGTGTAGATCCCTGGGATCCAGACTCAGTTCCCTACACTTGGACGCGAGGCAATTTATGATCAAGCTGCCCTCCTAGCTCCTGGGTTTTTGTTGTTGTCATTATTGTTGTTATTTGGTTGGTTTTTAATTTTTTCTTTTATTTATTTGATTATTTAATACTGAAAGATTTAAGCACTCTAGCAAATTTTCTTTTTCAGAATGTATTCATGACTTTAACACAATTTAAATCAAAGACACTAAATTAGTTTCCTACGATTTTGTTGACTGAGCCTTTATTACCCGCACGCAGCTCTTCCCAAGCTGCCGTCAGCAGAATGGTTATTGACTTCATAGTATTGGGCATCTGTTACAGAACAGAGTGATTGGCGAAATTCTGGGTGTGACAGTTGGTACTGACTGTCAACTTGACAAGATCTAGAATCACACAGGAGACAAACATATCTAGGAGAGGTTATTTAGCTTAGGTTAACCTCTGGGCATGCCTCCGAGGGGTTGTTTGATTGAGTGACCCAGGTGGCACTGATCCCTGGGCTGTGTGCAGAGGAGGGTGCTGGGAGGCCAGAAAAGGGTATGTCTGGGTTCCAGTGGACTTGGCAGTTACAGGTGGTTGTGAGCGACGCAGTGTAGGTGGGTGCTGGGAACTGAACTCGGGTCCTCTGCAAGAGCAATACATACTTTTAACTAGAGTACTATGCCTGTTTTCCCTGGGTCACGGTATTTTATCATAGCAGTAGAAATGAAGCTAGACCAAAATTGCCGAGAAAATATTAAGTCATTCCCAATCCTATTGGTCCTGATTATTTTGTTAAACAAGTAAAGTATGTTCATTATTAAAATTTAGAGAAGATGGACAAGCAGATTGAATAACGAGCATGTGTAATCCCCAACTGTGACTCTGTAACCAGATTAATTTTGACCTTCTTCTGAAAAAAAAAAAAACCAACAAAAAACTAGCTTTTTTTTCATAAGCATTTATGCATGGAAAAGGAGCTCTGCCTTTAAAAATCAGACAGAACAGTATTTATTTTGTGCTGTACCCTCTTTCTTCCTCAACAAACAATGCCCAAATTAGATCATTTAATACTTTATAATATTACCTGATGTATATTTCACCTGCTTATTTTTCTTCTCTGAAATGCAGATTGAAAAATAATCTTTTTTCCCCATGAAAGGTAAAAACATTTCTCTTAGTCATAAATTATTTCTTTTTCCACAGTCATTATATTTATTCAGCATGATTGAAATGAAAAAAATATTAAATGATTATTTTTCTGGGTACATATCTCTGTGCTCATTCAGTCAGCATGCATGAAGTCACAGGTTCAATTCTTCACAGTCGTAAACTCAGCATAGTCCTGCATAGCTTCGATCCCAGCATTCCAGAGGTAGGGACTGAAGGATGAACTTCGTTAGGACAGCCTGGACTATACTCTGTCTCAGCAAACAAACAAACAACAACAAAACCCAAAACACCACTCCCCACCACCAAATGAATCAGCAAACAACCAAATGAAATGAGAGTCTTCCCTGAAGGTTCTTCCAAACTGACGGTCTAAAGTCCCACATTTCCACATGATTCCTTCAGACCCTTAGAAAGAATTCGATGCAGATTCCTTTTTGAGGGTTTCTTTTTCAACAGTCACCACACAGGTGAGGGAGAAGACAATCTTTCCCTCCCCTTCCTGAGGTTCAGTAGTTGAGTGGAAATAAACTGACAGTAGACAGATTAGGAGAAGATTCATACATTTATTATGAGCATAGAGACATCACATGAAAGAGAAGTGAATTCCCCAAATCCCAGCAAAGACCTACAGGTGTGCACACATTCTTGACAAGGAGAAGGGGGGTGCAGCCAATTTGAAGGAGGAACAAATCACTTGGGAGATGAATGAATGACCCCAGAATAGAGGCTCGTCTGTCAGGAAGTCAGTCTGCGTGTGGTTCTGTGCGCCAGACTGCAGTGGACTCTACACACCTGAGTTCCTTTTAGAGATTGTCTCTACACAGATCAGGGAATGGAGAGACAGAGAGGGACAGAGAGCGAGGGAGAGAGGGAGCCAGCCCCTTTGCATTCTGCTCGTGGCCAAGTGCCCTCAGCTTGACCTTAGACTGCCGTATTTCATATTGTCGTTTCTGGAAGTCTTTTCCCAGAATCTGTCAGGAATTGTATTTCCAGCTTGGGTGCTGCACTTTATGGTGTGTGTGTGTGTGTGTGTGTGTGTGTGTGTGTGCGCGCTTATGGAAGCTGTGGCTTTGTGATAAGACACAATCACAGTCCTTCACGGGTCCTAATTTTTTTACTTGACCATCAATGAACCTCAGCTTCTTTATCTGCAAAATGAACATAATGACATTTAAGCTAGAGGGGCTTTCCAAAGCCAAATAAATGGAGCCATATAAAGCTCTTATCTAAGGGAAGGACTTATAAATACGCTACTGCCTGAATGGGTCGGTACTAAGTGTCACTTTGGACCATTAAAGGTCTCCTGGTGTGACCCCATCTCAGTCAAAAAGCCATCCTGTAGTACTCTGTAAGAGGGAATTTCCGAATGTCAGGAAATAGTTCAGTGGACCCCAGTGTATGAACATAGTTGTAATATATATGTATGTATGTATGTGTGTGTGTATACATACATACATACATACATACATACACCTGGTCAGTTGTAAGTCTTTTTTTTTTTTTTTTTTTTTTTTTTTAAAGACAGGGGTTTTCTGTGTAGCTCTGGCTGTCCTGGAACTCACTCTGTAGACCTGAGTGTAGGCTGGCCTCCAATTCAGAAATCTGCCTGCCTCTGCCTCCCAAGTGCTAGGATAAGGCGTGCACCACCACTGACTGGCTAGTTTTAAGTCTTAACACCATACGCATTTATTTAAAATTTAGGAAATGAAATGAATTCACAGCTATTAATTTAGCTCACATAGCATAGGACTGGTAATATCTTTAGGAAGGTCTTTCCTATCTTGAATACAAATCTTCTTTCCTATAATTTGAACTTACATACATGTAGATGTGCAGGCAAGAAATTTATATCAACTCGGCATCTTTTTATATGGAGTTATTAATACCAAGTATATGCCTAGGCATGAAATACAAGACTAAGGGTAAGTCAGTTTTGCCTAAAAATAACTCTCCAGATTGGAGGACTGCAAAGTACATGCTGCTTAAACCTCACCTGCTGCCTGTTTTTGTAAATAAAGTTTTATTGGGGCATAGTGAAACTTACTTGCTTTTTATAGCACCAGCTAAATTGAGTAGTTGCAATCAAAACTGGGTATTCTACAAAGCTACAGTATTTACTATCTGATCCTTTACAGAAACCCTTTTTGGTACCTTGATCTTGTGGATGATGTCAGTATTAAATTCTTGAATACATCAATGAAAACATCATTTCAATTTTTTAAGCGCTATTAATGAGAATAACACAGACAATATAAGTTAGGTTGAGTGGCGGCCCCTCAAGTACAAAGAAGGGGCTAAAAATTTCTGAAGTAAGCAGACAGAGGGTCAGTGTGTATCAAGTCCCCCAGAAGGAAAGAAATTGGCGTCTTTGAAGAACTGAAGCAAATCCAGTGTGGGTGAAGCCAAGTCAGGAAGAAAGTGTGTGGTTTCACACAGCCCATGTGCTCTGAGGCATAGAAGTGTCCACTAGGGTAGAAACTCTGCGTTTCTACAAGTACCATGATAATATGAGCAAAACCAGGTTCATCAAGTAGTAAGGAAAGATACTAGATTCAGACAGCTAGGGAGGTCCAGGAGTGGAAGTAGACATTTCCCCCCACCCCCAAGACACGTGTCTGAGAAGGATGAGAGAGAGAAGGTACCAAATAGAGAGGAGAGAACATGGAGGGAGCTGCCTTCAGATGCCTGAATGCTGTTGGGAAAACAAGACCTGAAGGATAATAGAGGGAGCCTCAGAGAACACTCAGAGGAAGGGGAGGGGGAGGGAAAGGGAGAGGGGGAAGGGGAAGGAGAGGGGGAGGGGGAAGGACCTTGAGCCATATGGAAGGACTTGTTTCTGTCGGACACAGAAATCATGTTTTGTTGTTGTTGTTTGTTTGTTTGTTTGTTTCGTAATAAGGAGGCGAATTATCAAGAGAGACATTGATGTAGGCAGGTTTACCCATAAGCTGTCTGGACAAAGTGGAGGGAATGCCCAGCAGGGAATGAGGAGTCTATTTAGGGCAAACAATATAAGGTAAACTCTATGATTGAATTTGCTGATGGTGTCTTGCTTTAAACAAGAGAACATGTCAATACTACTGGAAGTAAATTCTCCACTTTCTCGCCAACCCTTAGATGCTATCACTACCCCGCTAAAGAGATTGCATGGAGCCACACTATGGAAAACCCGGGAGAGGGGTCACATTTGAGAGACAGGAAGACAGGGTTAGGGTGAGAGAAGGAGGAGAACTGTTTGGGTTGTGGGGTTGTGGTACAGTGGTCAGGTTTGGGGTAGCCTGTGCACAGCTGCTGATAATGGAAGCAGTAGAGCGGCCTTTGTTAGGTAACTGGAAGTAGCAGATGGGAGCCGCCCTGATGGATTTGTTCTTGGGATTCTCCTGGGGGGGGGCACTAGGAGATAGCGTGACACGGCAGGTGCTGGGATGGTGGGCTCAGGAACCGGGTATGAGGCTCTGTTGTTCCTCGTGCCTCTACCTGGCTCTTGGCTTAGCCAACATGAGGTAAACCCAAGACTCGGAGCCTATTCTTGCAAAGTTTTTTTCTCTTGACGGATCGCCTGCCTTGCTATCCTTTTTCATATCTGATTTTGAAACTACTTGACATGCTTGTCACTTCCCCCATGTGTATTCCAGCTTGCCAATGACCTTCTTAAATGTGGTACCCAGAACTGAGCACATCAATTCTTGGAATGGTTCTGGCAGTAGAAAATAGAAAACCACTATTATGGTCTTTTTTTGTGTGTTTTATGTTTTTGCTTTAGGCATTTTTCTTTGTAAATGCAACTTCAGATTGCTTAGTTTTAGAGGGAAACTGTAATACTGTTGACTCATATTTAGCTTGAAGGCAGCTAGAACACCAATGTCTTTTTTTTTTTTTTTAACACAATAGCTGTTAGGTCAAATCTTACACTTGTGTGTTCAATTTTTTGGACATAGAATGGAGAATTAAATCGAATCTGATATACTTCAGCTCAGGCTCCTAAACTCTTGCAGACTTTAATTTTTTCCTTGTTGTTTAGAACTTTGGTTTTCAATCATTAGCAGGTATCATATCAGTCTTTATCTTCATCATCGGGTTCACTATTTAAAAAAAAAAAAAAACCAAGGAGATTGAGAAGCAGAGCTTGGTGGCTTGCCCATCGAAACCCTGTGTAGATTGACACAAAGTTTAAAAATCCTCTTCAGTAGTAACTTTCAGTATTGGCATTCATTGTATCTCTCTCTTTTTAGTAGAAGATGAATGTGGAGATGCCGGAAAGAATAAAAGAGTCAATGGGGCATGTGAACTGCTGAAATGTCCACCTGACATTCCTGTGCGGCTTCACTTAATCTCCCTCTCTCAGAATCCTCCCTGATTGGATAAACAATAGCAGACCGATGTTGGTGGAACTGCCTAGAGAGGCAAGCCTCCATGCACATCTGCGAGGGATTCTCTAGATGATCGTAGCTGAAGTTGGAGGCTCCTCCTTAACTGTGGCTGGCCCCTGATCCTGGGCTAGGGTCACAGAGTGAGCAAGGAGGAGACAGTCGGCAGGGCGTAGGCATTTAAGATGATTTGCTCCCGGCTAAGAATGCCATCTGAGCACTTTCCACCATGACCTCCCCACCGTAAAGAACTGTACCCTTGTAAGCCCAAAATGAATGCATTCTTCATTAAGTTCCTTTTGCCAGGGCATTTTCTCACAGCAGTGGAGAAAGTAACTAATGTAGCCCTATGCTGTCTTCCCAAGCTAGAGTTACTGTGTAACCTGTTCCTAAGAGGCAGCTCTTGCACTCTCCCAGTTCCATAGGTATCTTTTCACTAGGTGCTCTTCTGAGATGTTTGGTCTTCATTGAGTAGCACTCAATGAAGCTCTAATTTCTCTCCACTGAGGACCAACAACAGATTGTGGATGTTCGGGAGCATCCAAGGATGTTTGCAGCACTGATCATCTCCATGTCAGTCTTTGCATCTATAAGCAGGATAGGTTTAGGACCAACTAAAACCCAGTCAGCATCCGTCCTTCACATAAGACCACTCTCTGAATAGCAATAGGAAGCCTGTGCTCTTGGGGGAATAGATTCCTGTCCACAGTAGCAGAGGAAGGTGGTACTGTCTTCTCCCATCGTTGACTCTCAGATCACTAAAGAAGGAAGCACAATTGTCGACGAGCTGCATGTGCGCCCTCTGTCAAAGTTAATTGAAAGATAAGCATCTTCCTCCAGGTGTTTAGCAAATCAGGTGAAGCCAGTGGCTAATTGCTTTAAAAAATAAAGTAGAATAAGCCCCTCTGTGAAATCTTCAGCAATTAGATAAACAATATCAAATAAATTACATTTTTCATGATTCTTAAAGGAAACAATACATAGGTAACTTGATCTGGGAACACAAGAAGATGGAGTCTTTTGGAAAAAAATAACAAAATCAGCAGTTTTTACTTCTCTTGGGTTATTTCAGACAGAAGTCTGGGCTCATAATTGCTCTGCCCGATTGCTGTTTTATCATCTCTAAGTTGATGTGTTTCTGTTGTCTATTAAGTCAAATTCCCCTTTGAAAGTAAGCAGAAAGTAAAGAATGACATATTGAGTAGCCTTCCATGGAAATGAGCTGAGAGATTTAGAAGTCTTCAAGATGAATCTTGTGTACTGTATGGCAAACAGACCTCAAATTGTAGATGCAAACACATTTTTCCCCCAAAAGCAATGCTTGTTTCTGCAGATTTTGGGTTTTATTTCTTTTTCTATTTGGTGTTTAATACTGCCTGTTTAGTGTTCAGAGGACAGTACCCTGTATTCTCTGTCCTGTATTGCCCACGGGCAGAGGCAGCGAGAACTGTCAGCGCTGGGACCGGGAGTACCTTGTCGATGTATATGGAGGGGTTTGATGATGTTGAGACATTTGTCAGAGAGAAAAGTTTAAATACATGCATATTATCCTGTGTCATGGAAACCTTTATTATGACGGATTCTTTCCGAACAGTATACTCTGCAGATGTTTTATTCATGAATTATTTCTGCAAAAACTCTGTAGTTTCCTATTTCACTTCCCTCAGCTGAATATGCTACAATTTCATTTTTTTTGTTAAATGTATCCTTATATAGACAATATTATTTTTGAGACGCTGATGCGTGCTGTAGGTCCAGAACACAGCTGTTTGTAAAATTTAATGATTGTTGGCGGCAGCTAAATTCCCATGAGTTGGTAGCATAGATCTCAAAGCGTTCACTGACTGCGCAAGGAAGTATTGTCTTAGACACATCCGACAAAACCATGGTCCTGTCATAGCCCCGACTTTCCTGTGGTGGGAGAGACATTGGAAATAAAGCACACCTGACTGGCAACAGTCATGATGGACAGGGGCCACCAGGAGGGAGTGAATGCATCTTTGTAACGAACTTCTAAGCAGTAGTCATTAAAGTGATTTTGTATCAAATGCTGGATCCCAATGCCACATTAGTCCCTCATTCTTCCTATTTTATGCCCTGCTTTTCGCAGCAGATGGAGTCTGTTTGCATTGCTGTCTGTCAGATAGTAAATGCATTGGAACACTAAAAATTTTATGGGAGATATTTCACATTTTTAAGTGTAAAGATTTGAGGTTGTGGATTATTGAAAATTAGGTTACGATGTTCAACATTTGAGATATCATATTTGTGAATAAATCCTGAGTGGATTCTTTCAGTTTCCCTGTTTTAAAGTTGTTATCCTGAATATTGGCAGAAACTGTATTGAAGATTGGTATAGTGTGTGTGTCTATGTATGCATCTATGTGTGTATGTGAATGTATATGTATGGATTGTGCATTATATGTGTGTGTATGTGCTTGTATATATGTAAGTATATGTGTATGAATATGCATATATATGTATAGATGTATGTGTGTAAGTACATGTGTGTATGTGTGTTTATGTACATATGTATGTGTGTATATATGTATGTGTAACTATTTCTAAGTGTATATGTGTGTATGTATGTGTGTGTATATATATGTGAATATATGTGCATGACGTATGTGTGTGTAACTATGTGTAAATATATGTGTGTATTTATGCATATGTATATATATATATATATGTGTGTGTGTGTGTGTGAATGTGTGTGTATGTAATATGTGCATGTATATGTATGTATGTGTGTGTGTATACATGAGTGTGTGTGTGTGTGTGTGTGTGTGTGTGTGTAAGAGAGAACATCCTGCTGATCTGACTAAGGCATCTTTGCTCTCTTCTACATACCCACTAACTCTTCCTGTGTCCATGGTTTCCCACTGTAGACATCAGAGGAAGCTGGAGCAGTACCTGGTTGACCTCGGTTGCAGTATGAAGTCACAAGAGGCTTTGTGCATGTGAACTTGTTCTACAAAGCAAGGAAACGGATGACCTTTGGGAAGTGCCATGTGGGCAATGGATAAAGAGTCCACATCCATGCACACAAAACGGTCCTTTCCATACTGATGATCTTTGGGAAGTGCCGTGTGGGAAGTGGATAAAGAATACACACTGGTGCAAACAAAACGGTCCTTTCTGTTTCTCTGATGGGGCCAGTTTATGTGCTGCGTTTCCCCCTCCATGGACTGCTCTCTTCTGTTTGAGTTTGTTCAGAAAGTAATTTCTAAAAACAGCCAGAAAGTCCCAACGGATGTAGGTGGCCATAGTGGTTCCTGCATGTCAGTGTCAGCTGGGCTGGATGGGGGCAGCTGTGGGAAACTGAGTTGGGATTTCGGTGACTTTTTAGTTTTCCTTTTCCCCCTATTATTTCTTTTATTATTTTTCTTCTGTTTTCTTTTATGTTGAGATGATAGTGTTATCACTTCTTTCTCTTCCCCATTCCAAACCACCTCATCTGTTCCTGTTCTCTTTCAAATTTATGGTCTCTTTCTCTTGATTGTTGTTACGTGTGTGTGTGTGTGTGTGTGTGTGTGTGTGTGTGTGTGTATGTGTGTGTGTATAACTATGTATTCCTAAATATAAATATAAATATAACCAGCTCAGTGTATATAAGGTTATATGTATGTATATTCCCAGGGCTGGCCACTTGACCTGGATACTCAGTGTCCTCTCCTCTCTCGGGAAGGCCAACTCTCCTGATCCCAGCCACGTTAGTGTATCTATTGCTGCCATTCCTGTTCAGCTCCTGGTTAGGCAGCCATGTTGGTGAGACTGTATGACCGAGTTCTGACATCCCTAGAAGACAGAATTTTACAGGACGTTCCCCAATCCTCTTCCTTTTACGGTAATTCCACTCCCTCTCCTGCAGTGTCCCTTGAGCTTTGGGTGTAGTCTTCAGTTGCCTCTTTCTAGTAATTTCCCCTTCCATGTTTACCGTTAGCTTGTCAGACTCTTAGGAGAGCGCCTGTTTTCTCCATTAAAATGCATTCAAAATGTTGGCGATATTTTTGCTCAGTCTTTTTTGTCACTGTGACCATTCCTGACATATGTAAGAAGACAGGGTTGATTCTGTCTCATGGTTTCAGGGGTTCAGTCCTGCCTGACATACATGCTTTGGCAGAAGATCATACCGGTGGCATGTGACCTTGCAGTGTCTTTCTGATGTGGATAGAAGGAGAGGACTGGGTGTAAGCTTTACAGGAATGCACCCTGGAACCCCTAGTCAGAGATTACGTCCTAAAGTTTCAAAAGCTTCCTCATAGCTGACTGACCCCCAGAACCTTTGGAGGAACATTTAATATACCACTTGTAGCACTACCTAATCCTTGGCATTTGCAAGCAGAGGAAAAGGCATGAAGCATGTGTGAAAGACACAAGAGATGGAGTTGACAGCCGCCATCTTTCCACGGGCATGATTAGATGCCTCCTTTTCTTCCCCCCTTTATTTGTTCAGATAGAGTATTCGTTGATGTGTTCTATGTCGCCTGTCTTTACGTTTGGTGGTTTTAATACTCCTTGCCACAGGAAAATGCTGAACTACACTTTACTAACAACGTGTGACTACAGGCGGCTTAACCTTTTCCTGTGACGGTGTCCTCAAGCTAGGTTTAGTCACAGTTTCTCTCTCCCAGGAAGACAGTGGGGACTCTTCATCAGTGTGAGATGCGCTGAACGGTGCCCTACAAGGGGTCTGCATCACCCAGCAGTGGCCACACACTCCAGCTGCATTCCTCCCTTGTTCCTTCTCATCTGGGAGTCTCTAGGCTTCATTTTCAATTAGCGAAACATTTTCATGAAAATAGTACTTTTCTCATTAGACTTTTGTGAAGATTAAAGGCCTGATGTAAGGTAAGGGCTTGGCATGGTGTATGGCCAAGAGTGAACAATCAGAAATCGTGTTGCATAAGATCGTCTTTGTGGTCTTATGGTCTTTATGTTTCTGAACTTACTTAGCGGTGCCTGTCTTGAATCAACATCCTGTCTATGTCTAAAGGTGTTAACCCCTCTTTATTCTCTTTGTGGGGTCCAAATTTAGATCATGTATAGTTGCAGCTGAAGGCATAGAAAATTAGTTTCTGAAGTGTTTTACCTTGCCTTGTTTTCTGTGTATACATTTTCAAAAGGGAGAGGCTGGCAAGTTGCTATGGAAACTTTACTTATGATGTGAAGAATACTCCCATCTCTTGTTTAGAATAACAGTCTTTCTAAAGAAGTCAAAACTCAACCTTTCATATCTCCCGTCCACAGCAAGGACATAGGCTCATGTTTCGTTTGTTTATGTTTAGTGGAGTAGGGTCAGTTTGCCACTATTAATACAGATGTTGCATTAACAGGAAGGCAGTTTTTTCCAACTGCTTTTGCTTCTTTGATAACAGATTGAATGCCTTTCTGTTATGTAGACATTTCAGGTCTTTATGTGTAGTTGTTTCTTAACAATTCAGCTTGGTTTTAGGTCATTAAAAAATTATTTAATGCCTATGAGTGCTTTGCCTGTACACATGGAGATGCACCACCTACATGCCTGGTGCTTGCAACAGACCAAAGAGGGTGTTGGATCCTCTGCAACTGGAGTCACAGATGGTTGTGAATCACAATAAGGTACTGGGACCCGAACCTAGGTCCTCTGCAAGAGCAACAACTGCTCTTAACTGCTGAGCCAAGCCCCTGGCCTCAGGCTTTAGGTAAAGCATTAGCAGATGAGTCATGTAGTCCATATTCATTTAATCTTCTCAGAACCAAATCTCATCCCCCAAACCTGTTATTCCTTTATCTTCCTCTTTCTGCTTATAAGAGTGATTTGCAGGAAAATGGATGCAACGGTGAGGAACCATATGAAGAAGGTTAAGCCTCTGTCAGAAGAGTGCATACTGTGTGTTTCCGCTCATTTGTGGGTCCGAGATTTTGCATAAAGTCATATATGTCCAGACGAAGTCAAAGCACAACGGGAAATTGCCTAGGGGAAGACGGGGCTAGTGAGAAGGGGGAGGGGGGAGAAGAAAGCAGAGGCTTATGGGAGAGAATATTCTTAAGGCTGCCTACAATGAAAGTGGCCTAAGTAATCAAGTATAATGAAATGAAATTAGTTAATCAATTAATTAAAATCAGTCGTTTATAGTCTGTTTTGCTGTCTGTGATGTTCACTGTCCATCTCAGGGAGGGTGTTCTGTATCTCTCTTCCTTCATGCCTCCATCCCACATAAGGAGAGGTTTTATTTTGGTATATTGTTCTTCACACCTTGGCCCTGCATTTGGTTTTATTATAAGAAAACCTTTATCTCCTTCATTAGGTACCTTCTAAGCTGGGTCTCTTTTAAGTTCTGAGACGGATGGTTTTACTTGCTGAACACTTTCTTAATTTAATTAACTGCTGTCCAGGTGATTTTCCCTGTTAGGTTTTTTTGTGAATCTTTTTGCCTACAAAGGGCTAAGAGTCTGTGAAAACTGGGGTCTGTTCAGCAAGACCAAGGTAGCATCTTTAATATATTACACGATTAAAATGTGGCCAGGAATGGTTTTCAGTTGATTAAAATATTTTTCATGCAGTGAGCCTGATATGCCATTAAAAGTGTCCTTATAAGAGAGCTTTGGAGAAAGACTACACACAGAGGAGAAAAGACGATGCGGAGATTAGAAGCATTCATTGCTAAGCCTGGAATGCAGGGGCAGCGACTAAGAATAAGAAGCAAGGAAGGTTCCTGATTAGCGTCCTCCCAGACACTTTGGGCCTGTGTAACTTCTGAATTCTAAACCCCTAAAACTCTGAGAGAGTGCATTTCTGTTTTTGAAACTACCACATTTATTATAATTTGTTATAGTACTATCAGGAAAACTCTCTTCCTCACTTTGTGTTAGCACTTAAAAATAAACGAGGAAGGCTGAGGAGAGTTTAGCAGATAGAGCGTCTACCACTAATGCATGAGGATTTGTAACACCAGAACCTGCTTTAAAAACTGGGCAAGGTGTAAGTCAAGGCTGGGCAGCAGGCAGGGGCTGGGAGGATGGAACAGCCGATCACTGAGAATGACTGGCTCATGAACTGATGAACTTAAAAAAATAAACAGTGCACTGGCCGTTCTTCAGCGGACTTTGGTTCAGTTGTCAGTACCCACATGGCAGCTCATGACTATCTGTAAGTCCAGTCCCAGGAGATCTGCCATCTTTTTTGGCACCTGTGGAGCTCCAGACATGCACAGGATGAATAGATATGTACATAGATGAAACACCCCCATACATAAAAAGTTAAAATATAATAAAATGTGGAGAGTTTGTTGAAGGAAGAAAGCTAACATTTATGCGGCCTCCCCCTTTGAGAGTGTATGCACCTAACAATTACACATTGAACTCCAGCCTCCACATGCATGTACAAGAATGAGTGTGTGCACCTAGTAGGCGCACACATACGCACACACACACACACACACACACACACACACACACACACAGAGAGAGAGAGAGAGAGAGAGAGAGAGAGAGAGGAATGAGAAAAAGCTAAAATGATTTTCTAGGTCAATGTAGTTGTCCTTGGTTATAGAATTAACAACATAAAATTGCATACTGTAGAAGTTAGCCACCTACGAAGGTAAACAATGAAATTCAGTGATCAAGGCTTGACACACTTATCTTTCATTAGTCATATTTTGATTCTTGAAATGTGAACCGGATTAAGCAAATGGTTGGAGGGGTGGGGTAGTAGACCAGAAGTTTTAAGTAGAACCAACCCAGACGAGGTGATTGGAAATGACTGAAAAGTGGGCGTACATTTAGATTCTCTCTCTGTAAGCTGCATGTGGACTCTTGCAGACCATCCCGGGCACTTCTTCACAGAGTATGGTATGCAGAGGGACCCGACACCTGTTATGTCTCAGTGAGAAGAGATTCCACATGGGTGGCCAGTGGAAGGCAAAGTGATGGTTCACTCTCTTCCTCAAATTCTTTCTTGATGGCATAAAGCCAGCGGTGCCCTATTTTCATCCTTCTAGGGGTAAGGTTTTTCACTTAGAAAAATCTTTGAAATCAAATATTAGAGGAGAAGCAAAAGTCATACAAAAAAAAAAAAACCTAATAAGAGAAATGAGAGAATCCCAGCTCCTGGTAAGCTCCCTGGGATATGGTTGGTTGCCTTAAGCTCCAAGCCATGACCATCTAGAAATGGGGAACCGAGATTCCATCCACATACTCATATCCCAAACCATGAGCCCATTAATCATGTGTGGCTTTTGTAATAAAAGAGTGTAATTAGTTCTGTTTCTCTGAACAAGCTAAAGAATTTTGACCTGCCTTGTGGGATGAACTGCTTTGTGGAAAAGGCCAGCAAGCTCCTCAGATTAGCACCTAGAATAACAGCCTTGTTGAGGGGCTGAGAGACATGGGTGGGAGGCAGAGCAGAGCTCTCCACTCTAGCGAGCTCCAGGGCTGTGGTGCTGCGCCTCCCATTCTCCTCCCTGCATTGGTAATTTGCAGCCATGTCTCGTCTGTATTCTTTAATATTTAGGTCAGTGAATTTCAACTTGAAGATTTGTTGATTTAAGTGGTCTTGCTTCGGGTAGACTCCATTTTTGACAGATTGTACAATTCACAAACACTATGTTTTGAGCAGAGAAGAAGTAGTTGTGTTACAATTCCTTTGAATGAAGAGAATTGACTGCATCTATCATGGCTCTAATAATAGGGAAAGTGCTACACGTGTTCCCATTGAATCTGAATCTAATGCCGTTCATTTACCATGCAGTACTTTCTGCATTCTAAGGCTTGCACGATTCTCTTGATTTATAACTTGGTATATGGGCTTTCCTCGGGATATTTTTTCTTTATCTTGTATATATAAATACAGTGCTTGCTGTATTGGAGTCAGCTTTATTTTACAACTGGGCAAACATATTCATCTGTCCAGGCTTGACAGTGCTCAGTGGCTAGCACTGATAGTGGAAAGTTGGACCTGGTAGGTGTGATATTCTTGCTTTGTCTTATGGTGTGTCTACAGATGGGGACAGAGAGCCAGGCTGGCTGAGGGTATGGGTGTATGCAAAGAAAAGGGTTTGTCAAACAGGATCACAAGCTCCAAGGCCGCTGTGTATACAGTGGGGTGCAGAAGAGACCATGTGTGGTAGTTGGGGTGCTTTAGGAAACACACCCATGCCATGTCCTGGCAGCAGCTGCTGTTCAGCCTTATGTTCTAGATCCTATACAAGAATGCTAGTCCAGAGCTTCGGTATCTGGTGTTCAGGTGCTCCGGATACAGAATAGGGAGTGATTTCAGGGAACATTCTGATTGTTCACTGTAGGGAGTTAATTGGAACACAAATTAAGAGGCCACAGAGGATTACAGTTGTGTAGGTCAAAGGTCAAATGACACAGACTCTGTTCTGCTGGCCTGCGGGGCTCGCAGGAGACATTGCCCTGTATTTATTGCTGCCTCCTTTCTGGTGACTGTTCATGTATATTGATGTCCCAACCCTGTCCACTCCTGGAGCCCGTTGTGGAAGAGAATTTAGATAGTTCCCAAGCTCTCAGGATAATTTATGTTGGGAAAATCTAGTGAAGAATTGGTTCTCTGAAGGCAAAGAGCTGAGCTGAGTAAAATCTAGATATTCAGAAGTCATGGCCGATAGCTGGGATGACATGGAAGAGAGCTGGGATGCAGAAGAGAGAGAAGAGGAAGCAAAGGTTAGCCAGGAAGCATTTTACAGACACACAGGCTCAGGCAACATGGCATCAGTGTGTAGTGATGGTGGTGGGTCCAGGAGTATATGAAGCCTAATTTCTACTCTTGATGGCAGAGACACCAGATGCCATACAGGATGCTGGGCTTCAGTTGGCTGAGTGATCTCCTAACATGCAGAAGCCCTGGGTTGGATCCTCAGCAGCACATAACTTGGGCGTGTGATATAGACCCTTAATCTCAGTGTCTGAGAAGTGGAAGCAAGAGGGATAGAAGTTCAACACCACGGCCCATGTTCTGATCCCAGTAGGGTCACTCTCAGCTGCCTGTAAGAGTACTTCTAACGGATCTGTTGCCTTCTTCTGAGTCCTGTAGGTACCCCCATACATGTGGCATGCATACACATGCATACCAATAAAAATAAATTTTAATAAAAAGATCATCTTCCCCATACGGGGATTTTGAGGCTATCGACCCGATACGATGTAGATGGTTTTATTTTATTTATACTTACAGTCCCTTTATTAAAAATCAATAATCCCTCTTATTTTATGTCTTACACCGTTGGAAAATAATTTGGTAAGAAATGATTATATTTTAATTTTAATTATATTTTAAGTTTCTTTTCGATTATACAATGTTAACACAAACGATCTGACTGTCGGTATATGCATGAGACTGGGCAAAATTCATTCCATATTAGAATTTTCTACAATCTACTAGTCAGAGAACAGGGAAAAAGACACACTGAACTTGCTCTATGGCACGTGGATTGTCAAATGTCCACATCGTCTTGTGACCTATCTGAACTTACCCATATTCTTCAGGAGTAGCATGGTTGCAGGCGGGATAGTGGTCCAGGCTAGGCCTGTGCAGAGCTAAGGTGGAGCATCACAGGAAAATACAGTCCAAGTGTTTGTAATTAGCTGAAGCTTCTCCCAAGGGAAAGGTGCATATTTAAGGATGCTTTTGAGGTGGACAGGAGTGTTTGAGTAGACATGTCAGCAGACAGGCAATGGTGGGAAAATGACTATATGCATGGTAGCTACCATTGTTCTTACTGTTTAGCAAGGAATGCGATGATGGGGTAGAAGAACATGGCTAACTCCTAACATTGTATGTCCCACAGAACTGGGATATTTTGACACTATGTGGCACCACCCTGCATGTTAGGCATTCGTAATATGAGGTGTCATTGTATGCTCTGTAGTTTTCTAATTTATTTTAACACACAGAGCTGTGACCTGAAGACAGAAAGAACTTCATGGCATAATATCACCTTTCCCGAAAAGTTCCAGACTCGGTCAGTGTGACGCTAAGCATGGGGAAGATATGCAGGGAGATTCCAGCTGAGCATGAGAAGATGCAGGGAGATCCCAGCTGAGCATGGGAAGATGCAGGGAGATCCCAGCTGAGCATGGGAAGATGCAGGGAGATCCCAGCTGAGCATGGGAAGATGCAGGGAGATCCCAGCTGAGCATGGGAAGATGCAGGGAGATCCCAGCTATAAACAGTGCTGTTATTCCTTGCTTATTTCTTCATTGTGGCATCAATTTTGAGACGAAGAAAAGAAAGACATCTTTGAGCCTTGGTATCAGTGGGGGAGAACAGTGGGGGGGAGGGACAGAACCTTGGGGACAGTGAGAGCAGATAAAACAAGTGTAGGTGGTGGCGCATGCCTTTAATCCCAGCACTCGGGAGGCAGAGGCAGGTGGATTTTTGAGTTCGAGGCCTGCCTGGTCTACAAAGTGAGTTCCAGGACAGCCAGTGCTATACAGAGAAACCCTGTCTCGAAAAACCAAAAAACCAAACCAAACCAAAACAAAACAAAAAACAAGTGTAGGTGGAAGAGGCTGGAAGTCACATGACCAGGGGAGTGGCTTCTTCATGTAGCATGTGCGAGCCTCTGTGGTTCTCAGCTGTGCTCCATGGTGACCAGAAAGCAACAGCTACTGCGAGTGCATGTCCCTGACATGGGCTCCACCATTTTCCTTTTGTATTCTGCTCGCTATAATGTGATGGCTCTATTGCACTTCATGTCTTAGCCTCTCTTCTACTTTTGCTCCCATATCTGTGTTGACTAGAGAGTTCTCAGCTGTTTTGTCACATTGCCAGCAAGCACCCTCTGTCCTTTTATGACTTTTAGTTGGCTTTGGTATTCACTTTCCTAACCTTAGTGGGTCTTTTCTTCTTGAGAATTTTATACAAGTGTACAGAATGTTTTGATCAGAATCCCCCCCCCCCCGNTTCTATCAACCCCCTTCCCAACTACATCTCCCTCATGAATATATGTATTTTACTATTGCAAACCAGGGTTCAGTTGTTGCAGCCAGTATCTGCCTGGGTGTAGAGCCATCTACTCGAGCATAGGGTCTGTATCCATGAAGAAAATATCCCTCCCCTAACACCCATCAACAGACAATTCTCCTCTGCATGGGGTGGGGTTCCCTGAGCCCTTCCCCAACCAATGTCAGTTGGAATTTTAACTGGCTTGGTCTTATGTAAGTCTACACATTAAGCTATGACCTTTATGAGCTCAGGTGTATGCAATGGGCTTTCATTCTCAGAGAATATAATTTTACAGCACCTCTACCAACCTCTGGTTCTTCTCTTTCTTCCTCCTCGGTTTTGGGGAGAGGGAGTCTGATGTGGATGTCTCATTATGGGATGTACATTTCAAGTTATATCTCTGTTTTGCTTCTAGGTAGCTTGGTAAGAATCTTCATTGAACAAACAAACCAAAAGTTTGAATATCAGTTACATGGAGAAGCAGTATTAAGTGTTGGGGACAAGCCTGCTTGGGTCCCTCTTGGCTGTACCTCTCCCTGGTTGCATGGCCTTGGGGAAGACATATAATTTCTCTTCCGGACTTTAACATACTAAAAGCAAATTCCCTCGAAAATTGAGCAAGAGAATCTAAAATGTGGATTTTAATAGATAAACTATTATCATATTATTATCATTACTATTATTATTTGTGGCATTTAGGATGTGTGGTGTACACACACAGACAAGATCTGTACTGTTGTGGGACTGTTTCCTTCTACTGTCCTAAGTGTTACGAAGAGCCCTAATGTGATAGAGACGGTGGTGTGAACTCTGTGCACCTTTGGGTGGGTGTCAGAAGCCCAAAATGAGAGTCATAAAATGGGGTTGTAGCTTAAGAAAATGAAATAGTCAAACCTTCTGGTAAAAATGAATTGCAGCATGTTTTGACGTTTGTGGACTTGACCCAGCAAAGAGGGATGTGCCTGGGCTGCAGACTGAGGCGCTAACATCAGCAGGGACTCTGACATGAAGGAGATGGCCTTTATTAGAATGCAGGCCCCTTTCGTTTCTAAAGTAAGAAAGTGACACCAGGCTGGTGGCTGTGGGCTCCTAGCATGTTGTCTTATTTTTTCCTTTGAAGAATAAGGTAATGTCTATCATGATTAGGAAGGGGTTGGCTGGGAGCTGGGGAATGCTGGCTTGAAAGTTTGTAGGGAGGAATGACTGTGTGAAATGAGCTTGCCGGGCCTCAGCAGTGGGATCCCCTGCGATTCGCAGTGCCTGTTTGGGATTTGCGGTCATGAATTTAGAATGAGGCGAGTCAACCCAGTTGCATGTCTAAAATTGCACTTTCCAGAAAGGTACACTGGCAGTTTATTTCCCTGAGATGTATACGTAACCGAAATATACTCTAGCTTTCAAGGCAGAAATTCCAAGTTGCCTCTGTAATGACTTAGTTAAGGATTCTTATTAAGCTCTCTGTGCTGGCGTAGACCTGTAAATGCGTGTGATCTGAGCTCTGGGAAAGTGGAGGCAGGATCATGAATGTCTCAAAAAGCCAAAACAAACCGTCCTCCCCACTGATTAACAGTACCCCCCTCCCCCACCCCCCAAACAAGTTATTCCTGGGAAAGACTGCGCTTTAGCCTTTTCAGCAGAACCTTCTGGAGGAATCCAAAGGCTCGGTACCTCCTCTACAGCACAGAAGGCAGCGGCCATTTCTGGCTTTTGATCTCTTGAACAGTAGCAGCTAGTGCCTTGTAGCTAATGCCTCTGAGAACTGAAAGCTTCCCGTGACCCGCTTTTCTTTGTTTAGAGCGCCACATATGGCTGGTGGCTATTGTTTTGTACAACTCAGTGTAGTCACTGCCTTCTTGCCTTGCGACATTTGTGATTGCAGAAGAAGAATCCAAACCTAATCCTTTTTGGTGTTAGAAATCTGAAATTTGCAAGTTGTGGAAACGGCCGTGGGATTTGGTTTTCAAACGGACTTGTTCAACCCTTGGCAGTCACTAGACTTTTTTTCCGGTTTTGGGAGGTGTCTACTAATGTAGCTCTCTGTTGGAACTTCTGTGATTGACAAAAACAAGCGTTCAGAAGCCATGCAGTAGGTTTGTAGCTCCATCCGGGAGACTGTCAATTGTGTCGTCTTTGGAAAATGCCTACACGTCTCGCAGAACAATTTACTCCGAGGTTGCAGTGTGCTGTACATGGTAACGTGCTCTTTCCCTCCTGTTCTGGGTTCATCTGCGTCAGATTCATCTTGGCGGATGGCTGGTACTCTAGGCAGGACCACCCGTCAGCACTCTAACAACCAACAGTGGCTGTGTTCAGGCTTAGCCTTTTCTCGTGTTTTTCTTCTTTCTGCTCCTGTGCACCTTTTCACATCGGCTCTTCATCCTCACTCCATTTCTGTGGTGAGACAATGTTTCTTGTTGCTCTCTGCTGCCGAGTTCCCTTTCCCTCCCACCTTGGCTGTTTATCTCACCGTCCCTTTCTCTTCTGCCTCCTCTCATTGGGTGGAGACAATATGTTCCTGAGTCTTGGCAGGTGCAGCAGAGATCCAGAGGTCGCACTAGCTCACGGCCTGCTGTCAACCAAGCCAAGGAGAAGATTGGTTTTTGAACTCTAGGGAAATGTCCCTCTGTGCTCCAGTTTTGCTTGAGAATTTGTTTTTGGAATTCTTCTCTATGGGTAATTCCCTAGGTCCATGTTGACTCTTAAGGGGGGGGGGTGTCACTGTTTTCTGTGACCATTCTTCTGTCTAGGGATTGCCATGTGCCTCAGCTTAGGTCTTCCATGGGAAGCAGGGAGGTGAAGCGTTGCCACAATTGCTGAGATGTGACAGGTTACAGTTATATCCACCTTCCTCCTGCTATGTGAGAAGATCCTGCTGGTGAGGTAGAAATCCTTTACCTCAGGTTTGGAATGGGGTGTGGGGTTGGGAAGCAAGAGCTCTTTTGTTGGTAAAGTTTCTCTTCAGTTCTTAAATGCTTTCAGGAAAGTGGAAGCGGTGTGTGGGCGTTACTTGGTGGAAGCCTATGTCCCTTTGCTGTCTTTTTCAATGAGTTGGGCTCGACCCGCTGGACACGAGTTTCTGTTCCTTCCCTACTCTCTGCTGTTGGGGAAGAGTGGGTGCCGTAACAATGGACATACTGGTAAGGTGAAAGCCATGCTGATGCAGGGGTGACTTAGAAGAGCTGCCTGCCAGATTCCAAGGCCTCACATGCCTTTCCTTGGTTTTCTTCTTAAAAATGTTTATTTCTTTGATTCACATTTCTAACAACCTTGTTGAAGTATAGCTTTCATATACTTTGTTTAATTGGAATATATTACTTAAATGTACTCATTCAAAATGTTCTATGCAGTGATTTTTTTGTATATTCAGAATGCTGAACTGATCAACCCAAGTCATTTTTGAAGAACATTTTTATTGCTGCACCAGTAGAAATATCAATAAAACCCCAAACATATGTTAGCCTTGGAAACTGCTAATCAACTATATTCATGTCTTTGCCTGCTAGAACCATTTTTACATACATGCATTTGACAGAGATGTTATTTGTGACTTGATTTTTTTCGCTTTGCATGTTTTTGAGGTTTATTCACGTGGTTAACTGTATCAACCCTTCATTTGTATTGGCAAAGATATCCCATGATATGGTCACACCACACTGTATGTATCCATTATTCAGTTGATGGACACTTGGGCTGCTTTCATTCTTTGCTATTATGTATAATGCCAGGATGGGCATTAATGGTTTTTTTGCTTGGACATTTCATGTCTTTTGGGTGTCATTTAGGAGTGAAATTGCTAGATTGCATAGTGAGTCTGTGGTTAATGGTTTGAACAAGTGCCAAAATGTTTCACAAAAGTCAGCAGATCTGCTGGGCGTGGTGGTGCACACCTTTAGTCCCAGCACTCAGGAGGCAGAGGCAGGTAGGTGGATTTCCGAGTTTGAGGCCAGCCTGGTCTACAGAGTGTGTTCCAGGACAGCCAGAGCTATACAGAGAAACCCTGTCTCAAAAAAAAAAGCCAGCAGCTCTAACACATCAACCTGACTTTGTTATCTGTTGTTTTTGTAGAGACCAGTTACTACGTCATAGCAGCTTGGATAGTCATTGGCTGGACAGCAGACGATGTTGGACGTCCCTTTGTGGCTTACTGAACATTTACAGATTTTCTGTGGGGGAACTCCTGCCTATTCTAAGTCTTATTTGCCATTCTATTACTGAGTTCCAGTAGTCCTTTATATTGGCATTTTCCTGTTAGGCTAGAGTTTTTATTTCTGGAATATCTACTGTATCTCATTAACCTACACACTTAGCTTTAAGTCAGAACCATATTGACATGATTATTGTAACCGTGTCTTTAATTTTGAAATGAGAGTTGTATTCTGCTAAGCTTGTTCAGTTAATATTATTTTTTTTAAAACATTCTGATTCCTTTGAATTTCAGAGTAAATTTTAAGAACAGCTTAAAAGAGAACTGGGATTTTGGTGGAAGCTGTTGATTTTGGAATTGCTGTGTTGTGATGATTTTAAACTGTCTGACGTGTGAACATGGTATACCTTCCCACTTAGGGAGCTCTTCTTCCATTGCAGCCAGGTTTCATAGTACTCAACTGTAGTTATGAAAATCATTCCTATGCAGTCTTCCCCTTTCAAGGATACTATAAATTGAATTGCAGTTTTTCCTTAGAGCTGCTGTTTTCTTTTCTTTGTTTCTTTTTCTTTTTTACTTTTTGGTTGAGAATTTTTTTTTTTTTTTGTATAGCAACTTCAATGAATTTGTTAAACCATGAGAGATATCTCCTATTGTTTAATCTGTATTTGTTGGTGTTTCTCAAGTTCTAACGGAGCCGACTGCNCTGGGGCAGGCTGGTGACCCAGACTAGCCAAACTGCTGACCTCCAGTCTCAGCAAGAGACTCTGTATCAGAAAATCAGTGCTGAATGTTTTTCAGGAAGACATAGGCTGTCAGACTGAGGCAAACATATGCACAATATGTGCACATGCACAGAAATAGACATGCATACCACACACATATGTGTACAGAAAATAAAAGCTTAAAAATGTTTAGTACACATTAGTAGTATTATTGTCCTAGAGATCTGGGTCTCACATGTCTAAGGTGTGGGTGTCAAACACAGCCTTACTGTTCATGTTCTTATACTGAATTGTCTTAAACCCAATATTGGTTCCCAGGCACCTATAGAACATGTTCACAAATTGAGAAGAAATCCACAGATTCCAATGAGTGTGAATCCTGCACATGTCCCTGTTGTCCTCGTTAGCTCTGGCCTCTGGCTGTCCTTCAAGAGGACAGAATTTAAGATCCAACGCAGGCAGACTGTGGCCTCATCTTCACACATGTAAATTTGAAGACAGAAGCATTTCAACAGCTTGTTGAAATTTCTGTTCTTTAAAGAAGGTTTTGGGTGGTGTGTGGATAGATCCTGTTTTGTCAAAGCATGTTCTCTTTCATGAAACCACTGTAATTGAGGCTAACATCTCCCATTAGTATTGTAAACTTGGATTTAAATTGAGGTGGTCTCTGGTTCAATGCACCTTGGAGAACTCAAGAATTGTTCTGTTTGACAAATATTAGGATTCTCATTGACACGGTTACTATCGATTAAAATATGCTTATATTATTAAGTCTATTTGGGGGTGGGTTGAATTTTTCTGTACTGCATTAGGTCACCATTAAAGATCAGGGTTTTATTCCAAGAATGTTATTAGTAAACCATTTAGCTTTTGCAACGTGAATTTGTGAATGTCCTTCCCATGGTTGAAAAAAAATTGGTTTGTCCAACTTACTGTCTTGTGCTCTTTTTCTCAGAAATGATGATTACTTGATGACATAACTTCTTTATAAGTAAACATTCTTATGAATTGTTTTTATTTTACTGTTATCCTTCAAATTATGATATATGACCACTTGATTGTGTAAGCACTCAGCTCTGTGGGAGAAATAGTTCTTGTCCCCACCCTGTGTGACAATGCATTCTTTCTCATTTGCAAAAAGGTCGCGTCTCTAATTGTCACTAATGGATCGTTTCCATTAGAGACTTTTTGTTGAGGCCACATATCCGATGTTAAAATCTGATTACCCATTAGGATAGTCTGTCTTTTAGGGATCCTGTCTCGAGGGCTGTTTGATCTTACATTTAGACACACTCATGTGTGCGGTAGAAAAGCCAAACGTAGCGATGTTTCACTCTCTGCCTGCCCATGTTAGTGGGCGATCTTGATTGAGCAAGCTCGCAGTTTCCCTGGGTTCTGGTAGGTATCATGCAGAGCGCGAGTGTGTCCATCCACAGGTGGTCACGAGTGTTAAAAATCTGCATGGCTGTAAAGCACCTAGCAAGTGCCTGCTCCACAGAACACTTCTCAGTCCGGTTAGCATCTCTTGTCATTCTTTTCTTTCTAAGCAGCCTGTGAGCTCTGTTTCTTTCTTTTCCTTTATTAGGGCTACTGATTAAACATTGTACCCAGCTACATGCTCAGCTTTGAGATTTCTTTTTTAACATTAGTTGTATATGAATTACATCTGTGTTCTACAAACCTGACCTAGGCCTCCGATGTAGTCAGAACGCTGCCCACTCCCAAACAACTTTGACTCCTTCTCTCAGCTATAACAACATTAACAAAAATTCCCAACTTCCCTAAGTTTATGACTGTTAAACATTTTAGGCAGTTATTGCATTTATTCTTGTTCTGACCTTGCCTATTAAAGAGTTTATATTTAATATGCTGCTACTGTGGGGGCTCCTAAAACTAGCATTATTATTTATCTGCGTCCCATGCAACCTTAAAAATAAATACAACTGTGCAAATGTGCTTTGTTGTCCCCTTTAGAGCGTATGTTTGCTTTTAAATCACTCGCGCCTTTCTTCCCGGCCTCCGACTCTGAAGCAGTCAATAGAGCTGACGATGTTCATTCCTTCAGTTGCCGCTCAGATTCCATTAAAGGCCTTGGTGCTGCCGGCCTGATGGTGTCTGAGCCAGGGACTCCATTCCCCACTAACAACTAATATCATCCATTAATTTCTTCCTTACAGAGTGACAATGTTTACTGGGCTTCCAGAGCCAGTTTTGGAGCTTAATGTTGGAACGTTGTAAATTAATCTGACCATATTTGGCTTTAAAAATAGCCTCTAAGAATGAGATAAAGGTTTTCTGTTTAATGATGATTAATATCCTATTTGGATGTATTCATCAGAGGAGCTGAAGATAATTTTGTCATCAGGCCACTTGTCTAAGGGCACAAACAGATGGGTCCTGCTCCAAACCCTGGAGGCAAACAGAGCAGATGCCCCTTTAATTGCTTGGGGAAGAAGTTGTGCACAGGCATGTCTCCCTTCAAAGGACACTCTGATTGTCACTGTGACAACTTTCAGATGTGAGGCTTCTGAAACTTCGTTGCAATGGTTCAGTGAAGTCTTCCTGGGCTGTACTGCAGCTATCTACTTCGAGGAAGAACCAATACAATTTCCGGTGAATGCGGGCTCTAACTCTGAAGTCGTAGCAGATTTACACAGACCATCAGATTCACTCAGAAACAGAAGTGTTGGATTGCTGCTTGAAAGTGACTCATGCCCCCCGGTAATGACAGTTTGGAGATAAAATGTTAGTGATTCCCTCTATCTCCTGTGGCCTTATAATCTTGTTATGTGTTTATGGGACAAATAATGTCTGTCTTAGGGATTGGTTGTCAAGATGGTACTTTGAGCTGGTCCATAGCTGGCACATGGTAATGAGGATGACATTTAGTTTCTAGAAAGATGTGCAGCTGTGATCGCCACTTTGCTCCCAGTTGTATTAAGTTCATAAAGATAACCATGGTTAACTCATGCAAGGCAAGCCAGTCAGCCTTTCCTTCTCGAGAGTCTATCAAGAAGCATTTAGCTGATGATCTCTTGAGTAATTGGACAAATCAACAGATCATACGTTCTGTCAATGTCTGGACCAATAATCTAAAAATTCCCAAAACCTTGATTAAAACCCAACTAGAGATTATTCTAAAATCCAGATTCAGAAACCTCAGAGAAGTGACCCAGCACTTCGTACTGGGTGAGTGAGTGAGTGAGTGGGTGAGTGAGTGAGTGGGTGAGTGAGTGAGTGAGTGAGTGAGTGGGTGAGTGAGTGAGTGGGTGAGTGAGTGAGTGTTTGCAAATACTTGCTTAGTTATTGGTTGAAGAAGTAAGCTGCACATTTAGATTATAAGAAAAATTGACTTTCTTACATTGCACCATCGAAAAGGATTATTGTTTGGGTTTTTTTCTTAATTACTTATTGATTTGAAGAATTTGCGATTGGAAGAGGCTGGTAGATTTTTCTACTCCTCACCTTTAGTTTCATAAGCGAGGAGACAGCAGATCTGTGGGGTGAAATGACTGGACAAAAGGAAGCAGGGTACTAGGTGAGGTGAGGCTAGACCTTAGCCTAGGTTGATGACGAGATAGAGGAAGTTCATCCCGGGCTTTCCCAAGTCATGTCCATCAGTGCTGTTGGGTAGGTATTCAAAACAAGGTGGTGGGGGAGACTTGCAGGGAGAAGGAGGGTTTCCAAGAAATGTTTTCTCAAAGGAAACAAACAAACAAACAAACAAACAAACAAACAAACTTCCTATGAAGGACGGGCATCGTCCGTGTTGATCTTCAGTGTGCCGATGAGGCAGAGAATGAAATAGCTCTATTTCTAGGCCAGGACTCAAGACTTCGGATGCTGTTAGTGAGACATCAGTCTCACAAGCTGTTAGACAGTCCAGGCTGAAGATAATGCCCGTTTCCATAAGCGGAGGGACCGCACAGGTGTGTGATCATGTCGGTACGGGTAGAGTCTTCTTTCAGGCAGCTCTGTGTGATGGAGACCCAGCCCCACATGTGAGCCTGCATGTGCGACAGGTGGTCGGTGTCCCACTGTGGCTGAGGCTTGCACACAGGAGAGAAAGACATTGACAAGAAGCTGGAGGTCTGGAGAAGAGCGTATGGGGAGAGGGATGCTGGGACTTTACTGTCTCACATCGTTGTGTCTTGAAGATGGTTCATTCACCATTCTCATTCATCTCCACTCAGAGATTAACTGAGTAAGTTACAGACACAAACTGTTCCAAGTGTTAGAGCTCCTGGGAAGAACAGTAACTTTTGTCTGCGCTGTGCCTTCATTCTCCTGGGGGAGGAATTAAATTATCTCTCTCTTCTTCTCACCTGTTCCTTTGATCTACTGATTTCCTCTTCCCACTCTCATCTAGAAATACCCAGCAACTCAACTCCGTTATTATGTGTTTCACCTTCTCCGACCTATGTTAAGTTTTATTTTGTAAGCCAACATGGCCGCTATTAGCCCATTGAGCTCTTTTCTTGCCCAGCAGACACTAAGTGGCAGAAGCCCCCGCGCAGTCTCCTTGCCTCTATGTGGCCTTTCATGGAGTTCCCCATTTGCAATTTCGAATGCCTTCAGATAATTTTCACACAAGATTTTTCTTTCTTTTTTTTTTTTTTTGCCAGAGCCACTGTAACAATTGCTGGGACTTTGGGTGTCAATTAAGATGGAACATAGAAACTGAGGTTTGGGTTAAGTAAGCTCTTAAGATCAAGTCTGTTAGGGAAAGGGCGTTGCAGCTTAAGTAGGGTCTCCAGGTGAGACTGACGATGTCGGAGAAAAGCATGCAGCCTATTTACAAAGACCACCCTGGATTGTAGACGCTGGGGATGCTGAATGCCTGTTGCTGACTAGTGACCGGATAGACAGGAATTACTGTGATGGAGTTGTTTTCTCAGGTCCTCGGCAAAGGATCTACAAATGACGTGCCATCTTGGCGAAGTAAAACAAGATTTTGATTTACGGTGCTTTTTTAGGGCGAGATGAAATGTTTCAGAGGTAGTAGGTGTTGCTGAAAATGACATTCTATCTTTGAAAGCCTGAATGGCAGCGCTCATTTTTCTCCTTTAACTCGATGATGGAAAAATCTAATCTTTAACAATCTCAGCCCTTATTTCCCTAACTGTTCCCATTAGAAAGGTGATTTGGCCTCACTTTGGAGTCCTAGGAGGTTGAAATTGAATCAGATACAATGACATTATAAATCAAAATGTCTTTGAATCCTGTAATAGAAGACATTTATGTAGTGCTTATTTTATTCTTAAAATAACTCACAAGATAGTTAATTATAGTAGAATATTGTTGACATTATTTTATTTTATTGGTTTTGTTGGATCTATTATTCGTAGATGTTGGAATGCTCTCATTGTCTTCTTGTGATGTCATATCCTCCAGAATAAGCTGCCTTAGTAGATTGCATATTATAACACGCTCTCTTTATAACATAGCACAGACACCCTTTTCCTCAAGGATGTATTTGATATCTTTCCCCTTGGAATCTGGGTTATCTGACCCAGAGTTGAAAGTGACAGGTTTTGGTTCTGAAGCTACATCATAGAATTGCCATGCCCTTCCTTCTTCCTTATCCTCCTGGGGGTGGGGTGGGGGCTTGCTCTTGGAAGCCACCCGGCTAGCTGTGAGCAAGCCTGTAGGTAGACTTGCTGCCCACACAAGGCCCAGCCTGAGAGCTAGCATCAACTTAGGGGATGCTGAGACACTGATAGCCTTCAGGCCCAGAGTGAAGCCACTACCCGCTTCTCAGCCATTTCAGCTGACATTGTGTGAGTCAGAGAGCAGTTCTGTTCAGATTGACCAAACAAAAAGTCGTCCTTTTAAGACTTTGAGTTTGGAGTAGTTTTTATTTCATGGCAGAAGACAAGGAGAGGAAGCTGCTAGCATATTTTTGACATTAATCTGCCATATGAATGATGCTTTAAAGAGGAGCTACAGATTTAGTTTGTCTACACTAAAGAACGAGATCTCGACTGAGTTTCACAGCTGAATGAAGACCACGAGTCCCACTTGTTGGATGCTAGTTTCCAGATGAACATTTAGGGCTTGGCTAAGAGAGACTATATAGCTCTGTCACACATTAGTCGGTGGACAAGTTACTTAGTCTCATCATCCATAGAATGGCTATTATTCTAATACCCTAAACTTAGAGTTTTGAAGATCAAGTACATGCAACAATCTTAGAACAATGTGTGGGACAAACCAAGCAAGGGATGGAGGATGGATATTGTTAGTAGTAGCAACATAATCCTCATGCTTCATGAATGTGCTTCAAGGATTTGTCATGGGTAAAAGAACCCAACCCCAATAATGATTATTTCAGCTTTCTATGTGTTCCTATAAATGACGAATCATGCAGCAACCAAACCATGTAGTCTATTTTCATCGTGGTCTCAGGTTTAGCCCAGTGATGTGCTCGGATGGCAGTTATTAGCCTGCAGGGACACTGAGATCATTTTGCCCCAGACTTGGTTCCCCTGGCACTTGTGCAGCTATGAGGATGTCTATTTCACTGTAGGCTCTTTATAAATACAGCTTCCTCTTTGCTTCTGAATTTCAGCTTTTAAGGAGAGAGCAGAGGCTTAATTTATCCATGCATTTCTGAGTGTGGCTCTCTTTCTTGAGGTTTTTTTTTTTTTTTTTCTTCTTTCTTAATTGTTTGCTGTGGTCACATAATGTATCTCTAGCCGGAACATCTCCGCTGGTGTTGTCTTTGCTGTAACTGCTGTCTTCTGTGTGTTGCAAAGATAGAAGGCAGGCTTTAAATCTCCTTGGTGGGGAGAGGCGCTTCCTGCTAGGAGTCTGATTAGAAAGTAGATGTTGTGTGAGGCAGATGCTCTAACACTTTCTGGGGAAAATATTGAGTACACTCTCAGTGGCAGCATCCAGAGGCTTGCACCATGCCCTGTAGGTCAGTGGTCCCCAGTTGGTCGGTCGTGACCCCTTTTGGGGTAGCGGGTTGAACAACCCTTTCACAAGTGTTGCCCTAAAACCATTGGAAAATACAGATGTCCACATTATAATTGAAAGCTGTAACAAAGTTACAGATATGAAGTAGTTGCAGAAATAATTTCATAGCTGGGGGTCACCACAGCATGAGGAACTGTATTAAAGGACCACCATGTTAGGAAGGTTTAGAACCACTGCTGGATAGATGCTACCAGCTGATGAAGTGTGAATATTGCATTCATCTTTCTATTTAGTGGGTTTATATTTTGTAAATTGTCTTGAGAACATACACAATCCATTTAAATTCACAAATAGCATAGGGAAATATTAATTTTGGGGTGGGGGTTCAAGACAGGGTTTCTCTGTGTAGCCTTGGCTGTTCTGAAACTCACTTTTTAGACCAGCCTGGCCTCGAACTCAGAGATCCACCTGCCTCTGCCTCCCAAGTGCTGGGATTAAAGGCGTGTGCCACCATGCCAGGCTTTAAAAATTTTTTAAAAATAGCTGAGTTATAGGTTCTTGCAAATGACGTGCCTTACTTTTGTCTGTGTACATGTGTATGCCTGTTCACTTGTGTGCATGTGCACATGCATGTGAATGTGTGAGTGCATGCCAAGGCCAGAAGACAACCTTATTTCTCAAGTGTTCTCTCCTTGGTTTTTGAGACAGGGTCGTGGATTGGCCTGAGGCTTGCCAGTTGAGCTAGACTCGCTCGCAAATGATCACCAAGAACCTTGAGTTCTTACAAACATATAAATAGGTAACCATAATGCTTTGTGTTTGTGTTGCCTGTTTCTCGCAGGTACATTTTACTTTGTCTGCAGTGAGGAGTCAGGAGGAAGGTGAGTGGTGTTCTGGTGGCAGGCAGCTCCATGGCCATATAGGGGGCTCAGGGTTGGGACAGCTGCCCCTTCAGGCGTGACTTCCACATTCCAGGAGAAGAAAAGACAAGGGAGAAGAAGCAACAACTAAGAAAAGATGCATCTTAATCCCTTTACCATCAAGAAGAGTGTGTGACTTCCAGTCACCCTGTTTATTGGACTTCTGCTCACCAGTAAGTCACATGACATCCAGTAACTTGGAAGAGTTATCTTAGCTGTCTACTGCTGTGTAACTAATTGCTCTACCTGTGTGCCCATAACTCAGTGACAGCCTTTCTGGTACCTCTGTCCTGAGGCTTCTCATAATGGTGACCCAAGTAATGACAAGCAAGGGACCGCAATCTCACCTGAAAACCTGAGAGGAGCACACTCCCTCTCACATGGTTTGGGTTCAGAACCAGTTGGGGTGACAGTGTTGGCTTTTGTTCCTCACAGGCTGTTGACCAGTGTTCTTCTGTTCTTTCTCATGACGCTCCTCCATGAAGCCTGCCAGGCATCATACTTAGCTTGTCTTAAATGGGGCGAGAGTTAGAGATGCAGGAAAAAACGGTAGCTACCATGTTCTATTGTTGTTGCTGGTATTGTTATAGAGGGCTTGTATGAGACAGGGTCTCACTCTGTGGCCTAGCTTGGCCTCAGGTTTACAGTGAGTCAGTCTCCTGGCTCAGCCTCACAAGTACTGGTATTGTGGGTATGAGCCATCATGCAACGCTTCAGTTCTGTTTCATTTTGTGTGGTTTTTAGTTTTATTCAAAAGTGATTCTGTCCCAGGATTCTGCTTTTAGGCGTGGCAGTGGTCTAGCCTAGTGGTATGGCTGTATATGCCACGGACATGCAGAAATTAGGATGTCTATGAGCCATCATACAGGTTTTCTACCACATCAATCAAGGAAGACCAATACTTTTAGCATATATGCGGCTACCACACAAATTCCAGAAGGACAGGATGGTCTGTATGCAGTTAACCGTTGCCATCAGAGAGTGGGTGCCAAGTACCAGGTGTGGGGAGATTAGGAACCCGAGTGAAGCGTTGCCTGTGCTGCCTTGTCAATAAGGTAACTCAAGTCTTTGAGCCTCTGTTCTCTCAACAAAGTCATCAAGTCATTGTCTAAAGGAGAAAGCAAAGCACAGGAAGAGCATGCGCTGTGAACGCTGTCACCTGTCGCTGTCACCTGGCGCTGTCACCTGGTGCTGTCACCTGTCGCTCTTCTTTGCTGGACAGTGGGGCCAAAACTAGAATCCAGCTTCTCCCCCCAGCCTCAAACCAGCACTTATATTCCTTAACACAGCATGATAGAGCCCTGATGTACAACTCCCGAGACACATTGTAGAAGCCTACCATCTAGATGACCGACTTTAAAAACAAAACAAAATAAAACAAATCAAAACAAAACCCCACCACCATCTTGAGAAGGCCATTTCCACAACTATCTGGGCAAATGTCAAGGAACCATGCACAGGAGAGAGATTTACAGCCGTGTTGTTAGAATATCTATGCTAATGCAACACTGAGATTCTATTGACTCTGAAAGCTATTGTTTTTTAAGTGGAAGCTTTATATTTTGGATCTGCCTTTGGGTTACATGAAGATACATTGAGACCTTATTACAAAGCAACCATTTACATTTTTTTTTTTGTATTGTTACCTTAAGTCTAAAGTACTGTTTTTGTAACAGATAAGATTTAAAGTTTTAAAATGAAATTCCTTTAAGTACCTTTGAGGAGGTTGAATAATCTCTCTCTAGATTTCAAGTTATTGTTAAAGCACAGCTACTAGCTTAATATAATCATCATTATATATCTATTCAGTCTTCATGCAACACACTTGGTTTGAGTATCTGCTTGGACAAGGTACCAAGGAAGTTTCTATTGGGGAACAATGGTAATTCAAATGGGGTTAGTTTCCCATCAGCATCTTAGGAAACACTGAATGTTAAGGGGGATTAGAGAGGAAGGGACCACTTCAAGCTTGTAAATCAGAAAAAGGTCACTCTAGAGCAAAACCTGCTCCTGAATAGAGATTAGGCATTAAGCCTTTGAAAGCAAAGTTTGTCTACAGTGTCACCTTCTCTGCTCAGGGCTTGGCTGACAGTTGTTGTATTCAAGACAAGGTCCTTTAAACCAAAATGCTTAATCCCCCTGCCTTAGGACAAACAAGAAACACCACATTTGCAGATAGGACTCAGCTCTGCAAAATGTATGTCCTTTATAGCCTCACATGATAACCAGACCAGTGCTAAAAATGGAAGAACGGGTCAAAGCAGAAAGCTCCCAAGTAGAAACAGGGCAAGAAGAGAGCCGCACTTTCTCCAGGGCAAGCAAGAGAGCCACACTTTCTCCAGGGCAAGCAAGAGAGCCGCACTTTCTCCAGGGTGCCTTCCTCGCAGTTATTCCATAGTTGTGTAGAAACTGACTCTGTCCTTATCTTTGCATGAGCAGGCATTCTCTTGTTTTGTTTCCAAATTTACAAGGATGCTAACTTCACAGCCGTAAGAAAGAAATGAGGTAACATGTACAGCTCCTCAGAGAGGAGCCTGGTGCATAGTAAACACTTGGTGTATTTCAGCTCTTACAGTTGTCTGAAGAGTGATGGATTCCCAAGATACCAGTCTCTTACATTTAGATGGGAGAGAAGTGCAGAACACTATTTTTTCAAAGGCAAATTGATTAATTGCTCACAGCACTTTGTCTCTTCATAGATAATGGAGAACAGAACAAATTCAGCGAACTGTACTAGATTAGCCTCCTCTTCTGACCCTGCAATCTGAAGACTTTCTAAAGAAAGGGCATCGAGGAAGCCAGGCTGGTACAGTTAGTACAGTGTATACCTGTTCTCCTGGGCTGCCACAACACAGCAGAAAAAAAAAAACCTGGGTGCTCAAAGACAGTGGGAAGCTCTTGCTTCACAATGCCTGAGGCAGAAATCCCAAATCAACATGGTGGTGGCTCATCTTCTCTCTGAGTCTAGGGTTAGCATCATACCCGATGCTGTCTAGCTTCTGGTGTTTCTCACTCTGTCTCCTCAATTACCAGCACCCCTATTCCTTCCTCAGTTATCTGGTACCATGCTTCTCTTATTCTAAAAATGCCCACAGCATCTTTCCTTCACAAGGATGGCAGCCATATTTTATTAGGGCATGCCCTGATGCCTTCATCTTAATTTAATTACTGTGGAGACCCTGTTTCGAGATAAAGCCATGTTCACATTACTTATATGGTTGCATATCTTTTTTTTTTCTTTGTAGAGAAAGAATTCATCATTAAGTGGCTGTCTTTTCATACTGAAGCTTAAGGCTTCAGGAGGGGATAGTAGATGCTTTGATGAGTGTGTGTGGACAGGGCCTGAGGGTTTTGAGAACCTTACGTAGTGGCTAGTGTGGCTGACCTGGCTGCTGAGTTGCTCACACTTCTGAGTGTTAGGGAATTCCATGTCAAAGGCAATTTCACAGTTATCTAGAGGTAGCAGCTTCTCTAAGGCAACAGATGTCTTTCTTTGTTTTGATTTGTTGCTGTCAGTAGGAGTTCTGTGGCGTGTCGATAGATGTGTGAATCCTTAGATGGAGCTATGGAGTCAAAGTGTTCAGAATCTACTATTGTACTAGGGGTGAGCCATGTGTTTTATGTTTGATTCCTTGGCAGGACTCTCAGTAGGCTCAGTCCATCACATAACCTGGAGAGCCGTCCAGACAATGGAAAGCTCAGAGAGCCGGGATGTTGCTGAGGGTAGACAGCCTGCTCTTCCCTAACTTCTACAGTCTCGAGCTGGGGCTGTGTCATGATCCACAACTCTCCCATCTGTCTCTGTGGATCCTGAAAGCAGCAGATAAAATTTTCAAAGGCTTAGCTGCCTGTAATTTAAGAATGAACTTGGTTAGAAGTCAGATCAAGCAAAGAAAATGAAAATGTCATTGCACAGAGGAAAATGACCAAGCTGATGGAAATGCAGTATTTTTAAAAAATAGTAATTTGTATCCTCTCTCTGTCCCCAGGGCTATTTATTTATTTATTTATTTTTGTCTTTGTGTGTGTTTGTCTGTGTGTGGTGTGTGTGTGTGTGTGTGTGTGTGTGTGTGTGTGTGTGTGTGTGTGTATGTCTTAGCCTTTGAAGCAAATGCTTCTCTTTTTGGGTGTAATCTAATAATGGCTAGTGTTTGAGAGGGAATAAGGTAGAAACCAATTTGTATAAGTTTAGAGGGAAGGCTGGTGACCACATGAAGCACTAGCACCTATATGGTCACATCACTTATATGGTGGCATCACCTATATGGTGGCATCACCTATATGGTGGCATCACCTATATGGTGGCATCACCTATATGGTGGCATTCCTTTTCAGGAAACGTGTGGGTCATTTGAGACATTGCTAGGGGTTACAGATAGCGAGGGGCAGTGAGCATGCTGATGTCCAGTAATGCAGTTAAAACTAAATTATGTGAGGTAGGGAGATGGCTCAGTGGTGAAGCATTCGTTGTACAAGTGTGAGCACCTGAGTTTGGCTCTCCAGAGCTCATGTTCGTCTTGCAGAGGTCTGGCCACTAGTGCAATCCCAATGTTTAGGAGCCGGTAAATCATTTCCAGGATAAGCTGGCTGGCTAGACAAGCTGACTGGCTAGATAAGCTGACTGGTGTGCTCTGGTATCATGGAAGCGATCCTATCTCAATATGTAAGGTGGAGTGTGGCCGAGGAAGTCATATATGTCAACCTATGATCTTCATGTACATATATGTACTAACGCATGTGTGCCTACATTTATGTAAACATGAATGTACACATACATGCAAAGCGAAAAAACTAATTAAACATCTGTATTCTCTGATTTTGATAGATATGCATTATAATTAATATATTACAATTTATAATTCCAATTGTTCTCAGATGAAGCAGTATTTTTTTTCAAATTACATTGGTAAGTTATATAATAAAGTTCATCCCTTATTATCATTTTATGAGTGTAATGAATAGCAGTTCCATCTCCATCAACCACTCATTCTACAAGTCATGACGTCTGAATCAGTGTAGTAGTTTGCACTGAGCCAGTTTCTTGATTCATACTGAAAGTCTGAACTGTAGAACTTGACAGAAAGAAGAGCCCAACTGTGGAAGTCATAAGAGGGATGGAGGGAGTATTTACTGCTTGCTCTCTATTGTAAAGCTTAGGATAGCCAACTATTATTCCCATGTGCAACAACCAAACTATAAAACAAGCCAGATACAATGGGAATATACACTGTGATGGATCATGAACTAAACATCATCAGAATTCAGAGTCCTAGCATGCCTTCTTCTATATCCTGATCTCTGCACACGGAATATCACATATAACTTTTAACCCTATAGGTTAGCGTTGCAAAGCTCAGGGACTACAGAGATGGTTCAGCAGGTGTGAGCACTGGCTGCTTGTCCACAGGACCAGAGGTCAATTCCCTAAGCCCTCATGGTGACTCACTCATAACCACCCATAACTCCAGTTCCAGGGGAGCTGATGATCTCTTCTGGTCATCTCAGGCACCACAGACATGTTCACAGTCAAAACATACTTTATATATGTGTGTGTGTGTGTGTGTGTGAGTGTGTGTGCCTCTGTGTGTAGTGTGCGTGTGTGTGCACGTGTGTGTGCATGTAGTGTATGTTTAACTTTTTACACTGTAGATTAGCTTTGTCACACACACACACACACACACATACACACACACACACACACACACACACACACACACACACACACACACACGGCAAAGCTAACCTGAGTCTTAAAATTTAGATGTGATTATTCTTTGGGCAGAGATCATGATTTGGACAAAGGCATGCTAGAATTCTCTGAATACTGATTGTGATTAGTTCATGATCTGGGAATTGATGATTTCAGTGTTAATTCTTTGAAAATTTCTCAAACTCTATACCTAATAATATATAGTTTTCTGCAACTTTATATTAAAAAATAAAAACCACTGTATGGTAGAGTCTATTGTGGACTTATATGTTTTCTAAAGATATTTTTGTCCTGAAGATTTTTAACTTTTGTATAGTTACTGATACATGTTATTAAAATTTGTCTTGATGTTATTTATGGTGGGTTTGGAAATATATTTATACACATAAAATTAAAAAAAAGTATTTATGCCAAAATTGCTGAATGTTTCTCTGGGACCTTGCTTTCATGTTTCTCATAATTAACAACTACTTTTGTTTCTAAAATTATATTTCCCAGTTATATTAATGTATTCAAAAGCCCTCCCGTGGGCCAGGATTAAATGTGATTTATATTCGTTTAGAACATAGAATTTGTTTAGCAGATTCCTTATTTCTTGGCAGCTGTGTTTTTACATTTAAAAGTTTTAGGGATCTGAGAACTGGACAAAAGATAAAGAAAAAGTCAGGCGGGGGCACGCGAATGAGTCTCAGAGGATGTGGCTGTGTCAGTGAGTGGTGACCCAGCCTTAGAGGAACAGAACCTAAATCTGCCATCAAGAGCAGATTGAGGGAGTGTTCTTTTGGCCACACACCTAACACTTCCTGCTGGCCATCAGTGTAGAACTCTTGTTGACTGAATGGGTTTAGACCATCCAGTTAGTTGGTAGAAAGAGAATATAAAGAGTTTAGATTTTATTTAAATTTTTACCTATTTAAATTACTTTAGCAGAGTGCTTCAGGAGAGATGTGAAATATAAGATAGAGTTAACATGTCATGTTTTCTCTCCCAGCAAGAACTTACTCTCCAGCTAAATAACTGAATTTCTGATAGGTAAAATATTTAAGTGAAGCTATATATGTGTGATGGGGCTGGAGAGATGGCTCAGCAGTTAAGAGCACTGACTGCCCTTTCGGAGGTCCTGAGTTCAATCCCCAGCAACCACATGGTGGCTCATAGCCATCTTAAATGGGTTCCGATGCCCTCTTCTGGTGTGTCTGAAGACAGCGGCACTGTGATCTCATACATAAAGTAAGTAAATAAATCTTTAAAAAAGTGTATGAGTGCGATCACTGGGAATGTGCTCATCAGCAGCCCTCATTGTGTGAGAGAGAGAGAGCACCTTAGACATCATTGGCGTCACTCATGGGTCCCCGGAATAGCCTCGTAACTCTTTTGCTCTTACAGAGAACATGTGTGTTTGGCTTATTTACACTCTTAGGATTAACATTTTAGATTTCCTGACGTTCCTCTGTCATAGTTGATTTATTTGTGCATTCATTTATTTGCCAGTCTCGTGATAAGCACCGCCTCTCTAGTGGGAACCAGCAGAAGGACTGGAATAGACTAGATACCAGGAAATGTACTGATGTGCCCGACACATATATGAAAACGTGTGACCCCATCAGTGCTCACAGATAATAGGGACAGTTTTCTCTCTCAAACCGACCCAAATGAAGAGTAAGTGCTGATATCCACTGTTGCTGAAACTTGATGGGAACCCGCCAATTGGTATAGTCTTACCCGTGGCAACTTCACCAGCTGGATATGTGAGTTAAAGCATCCTGCTCCATGGCCAGAGACAGCTATGGGGCCAGTGAGTCTCAAGGTATTTAAAATATGAACACAGAATTAAGTGCAAAAGTAAGAGTTTGAGAAAAAGAAGTCACTTTAAAAAAATGTTGATAAATAGCACAAATGTCACGAATATATCATTAAGTGGTAAGCGTAAGTCAGCCTGACTCCAGGGCAGGGCTGCAAGCAGCTGTGCTCTGATGGCCTCAGACAGATTAGTCCTATATAGAAGTCTTTTGATTATGAAAGACCAAAGCCTGGTTGCAATCTCTTGCACACTGCGGTTAATGTCCTGGTCTAAACCTCTATGGTCTTTCTCTTGGATCACTAGGATAGTCTCTGCCCTGCTGTGGAACATAAGGTCTGCATTTGGTTTAGGAACAGGTTTTAGTAACAGACTTTGTGGGTTTCCTGTGAAGTCATTTATTTCTTACCTTAGCTCGTTAGCTCGGTTACTGTTGGATTGACTTTACATGCCACAGTGATTTTATATTGTTTACTACAGATATAGAAGAAAGACTGCTAAATCCTCTGGCAGGGTCTATGGATCTTTTTTCTTCCCTTATCCTTTAATTTAAAATTTTTCTTTTGTAAGAATTTGGCCTGCAGATATATGTACCTTTTGCATGCCTGGTACCCGTGAAGGCCAGAAGATTGTGTCAATCCCCAGGCACCGGAGTTAGAGATAGTTGTGAGCATTCATGTGGGTGCTGGGAACCGAACCCTGGTCCTCTGCATGGATAACCAATGCAGCCATTTCTCCACTCCCGTTTCCCATAGTATTTCGAGTCGTAGGTGCCTCAAGGTGCCTCCAGCTCTATAGAGAGGACTTCTGATCATCTTACCTCCACCCCCAAGTGTTAGGATAGCAAGCATTGCTCCCCTCTCCTGCTCCCTCTACCCCCACCTCCCACTCCCCAGTTTCTGCAGTGTTGGATTGAGCTCAAGGTTTCTTGTCTATGAGGCAAACCCTTTCTTTGAATTATATATTCCTTCCTCTTTCTTATGTTAATGCTTACGTTATATAAGACTGGAACATTCATGAGCTGTCTTATCTGCTGTCCACAGCCCTGCTATAGATTGGCTGTGTTTCTTGCTGCATGTCCTGATAATATCAAATATGTGCTCAACAGGGAGAGCTTTCTTTGAGTTTAACCACTGATGGGACCTGAATTCTCTACTTACAAATTTCGATATCGTTGATTGGAAGCATTGTTTTATTTTGTTTTAAGATTGACTCTTGACTTTGTATTCATCAAATATTCTTTCTTCTCCTTTATCTGTACTCAGTTTCTGGGTCCAGTTTGGCAGGAGGCCTTTTCACTGTGAAATGACCCTTGATCAAGCAGGGTAAGGTCGACTCATGGGCAGTAGAAGCATCTCTGAATATTTCTTCTCTGGGATAGTTACCAATAATTGTCCTTGAAAATGATCTCAAAGCCAATAGATAAAAGGCACTAAACCAAAACATAGTGTCACCCTCCGGTCAGTCTGTGCTGCCAGGTGTGGAGGACGCCAGTGCCTGCTTCATTGCCCCTCAGTGTAAGGGCTGCTGGTTAAAGGAGACCTGTTGAGGAAAGTGGGGACAATCTGAGGTCTCATCCTCATAACTTCTATAAAAGCATATGGACACTGAATACATTTTGAGGATCTGGGTAACATCGTGCAAGAGGCTTTGAGCAGTTGAGGGGCTCTGAAGTTGAATTGTTATCAGGCCCTTAATATATGCCCGTGGCCAGCAATTGAACTCTCAAGAGTGCAGTAAAGCCAGCAATAGAAACACCCAAGTACTGTCTGCTGAACTTGATATTGATTACTTTTAATGAGCATTCTGATTGCTTTTGTAATAAATGGTTGTCTTTCTCCTTTTAAAAAATGCCACAGAAAGTGGCCTGGGTACAAGCTTATAATCCCAGCAGTTGTTGACATGTTAGGATGTTGAGAGTTACATTACCATGTCCTGACTGATATTTTAAAACTCTCTCGCTGGCTATTGGGTTGAAACCACAAGAAGTTGGGTTGGGATAGAGAGATGGGCTACCAGGTATCCTAACTCTCTGTGCTGGGTGATAGGGATGTGGAGCCTCTGTGTTCCTCTCTAATAGCTGCATAGATAACTGGCTGGGGAATACCAAGGCAGTCTAGCTCAGTGATCAGGGGCTCATTCTCACCAGACTGACTTCAGGTCCTGCTGCTTGTGCTAGGCAATGTTGACTTAGAAGAATTTCTGCTCCTGTAGTATAGTGGCTTCTTTCTTTAGAACTGTGAAACTCAAACGTTTTAAAGTTTATCCAGAAAGACTTGAGTTGCAAGGATGTGGGTTGAAAAGTTGATCTTTTGTTTTCTTGTTAATTGTTGTATAAAGTAACTTTGTATCTTTGGGTAGTTATGTCAAGGTGGACTATTGTTTCTTGAGAATATATAAATATATATGTGTGTGTGTGTGTGTGTGTGTGTGTGTGTGTAGTAGGCATAGCTGTGGATACTTAATGTTGAAAAGAGAAATAAATGGATAGACTAGAATAGATTAGAGTGTTATAAAACCCTGGAATTTAGAAAACTTGAGCACTGAATATTCAGTATGCCTAGGGGTTTTCTCTTGCAATTTTAATGCTTGAATTACATTAAGATGTATTAGGAGAAGCCAAACTATCAAACGGCTTTTGCTTGATGTGTGTATTCTTGGAAAAGGCAACATAGCACCTGCAAATTCGCTTTCATGTAGGGTCCTACCTGGCCCCTTGTTGACAGCTGGAATGAATTGTCATTTAAGGTAACAGAATTATCCTTCCTGGAGTTCTTTAAAGAGAGAATGAAGTGGCAGCGGCTGCGCTGAGATGTTTTGATTTAGGCCAGTGGAGGTCAGATTACTTGACAGCACACATCCTTTGATTTAGTAAGATGAATTTGTTCAGTGTTCTTTAAAATATATATCCTTCTCCATGGAGGCAGCATGATCTGAAGCAGGGGAGTTCGAAATGGCTTGACAGAAGGAAAGTATTTTGAAGGGCATTTCCTCTTCCTCTTCCTCCTCCTCCTTCCTTTTCTCCTCCTCCTCTTCTTCCTCCTTTCTCTTCTCTTCCTCTTCTTCTTCCTCCTTTTCCTCTTCCTCTTCTTCTTCCTCCTCCTCCTCCTCCTCCCCCTCTCACTTTATTTTCCTTTGAGTTGTCCTGTCAAAGGAGAAAACAATCTAAGGGGAAGAAAAAACTCAACCTTAAATCTACCCAATATAATGTACATAGTACATTATTATTTACTTTGGGGGTAAGGGAGGTTTTGTGCAGGCATATATATCTACACACATATATTAAGACTTTTTCAGGGTGGTTCGACTGGAAAGAACATTACCATAAGATGCTCAGGTCAGGCTAAATTAAGTTACTGTGTTCAGAGGGAAAGAATGCTAGCTGTGTCTCGGAAAGAAACTGAGGCAATTCTTCTTTCAAAAAACATTTAGGCAGTGTTGAAGAACCCTGAAGAGGTTTGCGCTTGTCCGACCTCCTTTCATCTCAGGCTTTTATTTGCTCCGTGATATTTCAGAGTTCACTCTAACACGCCATTGTGCCTCACGTTCTTTTATCTTTCCTTCCCACCCCAGCCTCGGTTTGGGGTATGTGTGTGTGTCGGGAATTCCTTTGAGAATCTGAATGAAGCTCTGAAAGCCCTCCCCTCAAAACTATGCGTGCACATACAGAAAATCTGCATGAGAGTTCAGGGGTCTCGTGGTCACAGGGATCCATCTGTGGACCTGAGCCGAAAGTGACTGAATGGGGACATGTCAGTAACAACACATGGCTCCAAACGCTGCCATGGGAACAATATTTAGGGTGGGAGCCTGTGACCACCGGCTCAAAAGCATAAAGACAAAGCTTGAAGGGCAGGCCAGGGGATCTCCTGTGTGGAAAGAGGAAGTTTGCTTTGGCTTGTTTCAGAGGTGGCTAGTCCTGCGCTGTAGTTGCTGACCACATGCTGTTATGTAGTTAAAATTAAAGAATTCTGTTCTCTATGAACAGGAAGAATGTTTCAAGTGGTGAATGACTGAGTGTGTTAATGGCTTCTGAATTCGACAGCAAAAATGTAGACTATGTCATCCTTGTAGAGAGGGTTTTTTTTTTCTTTTGAGTGGGGGGGGCAGAGCTACTCTAAAATTGGGGACCTTAAATAGAATGAATCATGGCAAGGCATAAATTTTAGCTATGGCTAGAAGCAGAAGCGCTCTATCACGTTTAGCCACCCAGTGCCTGTTCTGTTGAACTGGCTGCCTCAGCTCAGAAAGCTTTCTATCATTCGGAGGACTCATGCAGAGATGATTCCTACCTGTTCCAAATGATGTAGAAGACTTTGCCGAGAGCTGTGGGGCGTTACATGGAAGGATGGCTGTGCAAATCAATAGTTCCTTTGCTAACATTGAGGACACAAACCTGAGCCACACACTTTCATCCCCAGCCCCACAAATGGACAGCAGAAATGGTTCTATGTCCTCACAAAGCCCAGTTCCATGGGCCTGCTCCCACCTAATGCTCTCACAGTGAGTCCCTCGACGTTCTCGGTAAACAGCATTTCTGGTTGTGCATTAGCCCATTGTCTTAGTTGTGGTCCTATTGCTAGGAAGAGACACTATGACCAAGGTAACTCTTACGAACGAGAGCATAAGAAAGAGAAAGAGGCTTGCTTATAGACCATTGTTGTCATAAGGGCAGCATGGTGTCATGCAGGCAGGTGCTGGAGCTGGGGCAGGACCTAAGAGCAACATCTTGATCCAAAGAGAGAGAGAGAGAGAGAGACAGACAGACAGACAGACAGACAGACAGATGGGAGAATTAGTCTGGACTTGGCATAGGCTTTTGAAGCCTATTCAATGACATACTTTTCCAACAGGGCCACTCTTAGTTTTTCTCATCATTTCAAATAGTGCTACTTCCTCGTGACTAAGCTTCCAAATATATGAGCCTATGGGGTGGGGGTGGGGGATGGCGTCGTTCTAATTCGAACCATCATAGCCATTTCCACACTATTCCCTCTCACGGTTACACAGTGACAGCTAAGCTACAGCTCCGGTGCTGTGGTGGAGCACACTATTTTCAGTCTTGCCTATAAGTCTGCACTGTTGCAGGACCCTAGGAAAGTGACAGTTCTTTATACACGTGCTTCTTTCTAACGTCTGTCCAGGTCCCAGGATGTTCAAACCTACACTGCTCCTTCTGCTGTGCAAGGAGTGTTCAAACCTACACATTCATTAACACAGTCATTCTCAACCTTCCTTGTGCTGTGACTCTTTAATATAATTCCTCGTGCTGTGGTGACCCCAGCCAGGATCATTGTTTTTGTTACCGCTTCATAACCCTTAAGTCTGCTACTGTTGTAAATCGTAAGGTAAATGTCTGATATGCAGGATGGTCTTGTATTAATCGTAATGTAAATATCTGTGAGTTCATAGAGTCTCTTAACATCAAGAGAGCCACGACTAAGACAAAGGGTTAATGTACAACCAGAGATGCTGTTTAACAAGACTCACTGTGAAAGCATTAGGCAGGGGCAAGACCACAGAACTTGAGTTTGTAAGCACATAGAACCCTTTCTGAGTTATCCTCTGACCCCACCTGAATGGTGTGAACCCATCTACACAGAATAAGTGAATATGTAAATAAATAAATAGATGTAATTAATTACTAAAATATAATAGCTGTTTAAGGTTCCCACCACATAGTGAACTTAGAAGACACTGCTTCTGTCCTTATAATAAGAAAAATTGAATCAGCTGAAAGCAGTGATGTTGGTAGACTCTACAGCAATCTCAAACCAGTGCCTCCTCCCCTAGTAATTCTCGGGGAAAAGGTGAATTTAGACAGTGGCAAGATTTACTTCTGTGCAGTAGAAATAGTGAGAACAAGAACCCGGAGGAGCAGCTCACAGGAGCTGTGTGGTTAGCATGAGACGTTGTCGGGCTCAGCAGACAAGGAATGGCTCTCACTGACATTACCCAACCTCCAGGAACAGGAGATTTTCACAGAAGCAAAACAAACAAACAAACAAACAAACAAACAAACACAGCAAAGATCCTGCTGGCTCACAAAGGGGAAAAAATACCTACTGTGGAATCTTCTCCTGTAAGCATCGCAACAAGAGCCTCCAATGGAAAAAGCTCTCCTAGAATCCCATTCCTCTAGAAGGAAACACATTTCTCTACTCAAGCCCTGTAGATTTTCTTTTCTATCCAACAGGGGAGACACCCCATTCTTTCTAGGCACCATGACAGGGCTCTTGTGTGAATACGAGGGTTACAGCCATTAGAGTTGTAGGGTGCAGCAACTGTACCGGGTCAGGGTCCTCAAGAAATCTCAAAGACAGCAGGGGGAGAAGACAGCAGTACTGAGGAGCTTCCAGCTCTGACATCTCCATCTCTAGCAGACACTGAACAGCTTGATCTAGCCAGATCATCACAAACCCTCACCAAGAGCATTGACCTCGGGCCCCATTATCCAATGCCCCATCTCTCACTCTTACAGAAGAAGGAACTAGTTATGTTAGAAAGAAAGGGAAGGCACCTAGAAAAGGCAAACAGATGAAGCATCCGACCCATATTCGGGTCTCAGAGAGAACTTGGAATTCTTCGAGAGATGACTTTCCCCCACTGTGACTTATTGTGAAGGGCTCTAACAGCAAAAGCAGACAATATGCATGAACAGATGGGCCAAGTAAGAAAAGACAGAAACATCCAAGAGAAAAAATTGAAATGAAATGCTAGAAATCCGGTGTATGCAGCCAGGCAAACACTGCTGAGGATCTCCCTGCTGAGGGACTGGATTGGCTGAGCCAGGGCTCGCTGAGCTGGGCTAAGGAAGCTGGGAACCGAAATTCAGAGACCCATAGTTACAGTGGGAAAATTCAAAGTGAACACACACCGATCATGATGCTGTATCAAAAGGTAAAACGTGCCTATAATTAAATGTCATCAGGAAAACAGAAGATATAAAAGAATGAATGAATTTTTTCCCAGATGGTAGTCCAGGAAATTCAGAAAACACCTATAGAGTGACTACCCATCCTCTTTAGATAAGCAATATCCATGTTCCAGGAAATGGAAAGGAAGTTCTCAAAGAAGTTGTAAATTGGTCTAACCTGTGCAAAAATGAGAATGAGAGTTGTAGTGGGAAACTTGCTAGAGTCCACGTGGGTGGAGTGAGGCATTAAAGAGAGAGGAGAAGCACACACAGCAACCTTCCTGCGTGCGTCCAGGGAAATCATTACTTAGAAGTAAAGGGGAAAAAAGTCTTGGTTAGACAAGCAAACACGAAGGGTGATTTTTTTTTTTTTTTTTTTTTTTTTTTTTTTTGCCAGCCCTTCACAAAATGATGAACTAAGGTTTTCAAAGAAAAGGAAAGTGATAAATAAACCCAGAGACTCAGGTCTGTATGAACAAATAAAGTGGGAAGGAAGGAATAAATACAAATAAAGTAGAATAGTTTTTTCCTCTCATGACTTATAAAATTATAAAAGAAATGATTGTGAGAAATGCATGAGATGATTACAACACACAAGTCATAAACGATGATGTCATAAGAAGTAGAGAGGAGAACCGAGCAGTCCTCTGTTGGATAATTCTTGAGCCACATGTGAACTGAAATTCTGGTTTCCGAAACTGAACTTAATTCACTTAAAATGCATATCGCAAATTCTCGTATAACTACTAAAAAATCATGAGTATAATTGTTATGTACAAAGATTCTGTGAGATGGCTATGTGATGCAAAAATCTCAGTGTAAAAGAGGACATATGGCAGGGGCCACACAAATAATATAATAAATTTGCAAACATGGTAGATATTAATCCAATTCTGAAATGATTACTTTAAACATAATTGATTTAAAATATTCCAGTCAACTAACTAAAACACAACATTGGGCTGATTAAGAAAAATGATCCAACTCTGAAAATCCTAATGTTTTAAGTAAAAGTATAGGGAAAAATGCATACTACATTAACATCAATGGTTTATTTTTTCCTTGTTCCAGTCAACCCTGCTTGTTCTGGTCTTGCCCGCTCACTCCCCACTCGCTTTGGCCAGGCCCGCTCGCTCCGGCCAGCCCTACTCGCTCTGGTCGGCCCACTTGCTCCGGTTGGCTCTGCTCACTTCGATTGGCTCCGCTCCAGTTGGTCCCACTTGCTCTCTCCGGTCCAAGGATTCGTTTATTATTATTATTCATAAGTATGCTGTAGCTGACTTCAGACGCACCAGAGGAGGGCTTCAGATCTCATTATGGGTGGTTGTAAACCACCATGTGGTTGCTGGGATTTGAACTCATCGCCTTCGGAAGAGCAGTCCGGTGCTCTTACCCGCTGAGGCATCTCACCAGCCCCCAACATCAATGGTTTTTAAAAAAGCAAAACTCACATTGTAATTTCAGCCAAAGTAGATTTCACCCCACCATAATTATCAAGGACAAAGAGGGACATTCAATAATGATAAACAAATTAGTTTTCCAAGAAGGAACAACATGAACACTCCCAAACAAAGCACCTGATCCTTTGAGGTGAAAACTGATGGTTCTGTAGCAGCTTCCGACTTCAGCACCTCTCCTCTAATAAGGAGTAGATCAATTGAGCAGAAAATCCGAGGCACACAGTGGAACTAGACAGCGCTATCATGGAGCTCCGTCTAATCAGCCACTGTAGAGCGTCATTCAACAACAGCTGAGTCTACTTTTCTCAAGCTTCATAAGAACATTAGCCAAGAGTGAACAAACTAATTTGTAAGATGTCCTTTATCAAATTTAAAAGACTGATATCACATGAATATATACATAGATGACAATGAGCCTAAAATAGAAGTTAAGATAGACAGACATTTGGGAAACTCCCAAATACGTGGATACTAAACAGCAAAAGTAAAACCTAGAAAAGGATCACAGAAATCAGAAGATCAATTAAAATATTTGAATAAAATAAAATTATAAACTAACATAAAATTATGGAACACAGGTATAACAGCACCAATGGAACAACCATGTATTTGAAAGACAAAAGTAATGAGGGAATAAAGTTTTTTTTCCTGATATGTCACTGGGTTGGTACACTGTGGAACATCCACAAGCATAAATGAAGAGAAGAGCCACCATCTCTCGCTTCTTAAATAATTGATGTAGCTTCTTCACCCTCAAGCATGAGAGTTGTGACTCTCCGTTCCCTAACAGAGGCTGCACATAAAGTCTTCGTTCCAAATGGTATAGTGTAGAAAAGGAGAACGAAGTGACTTTACCACAGTTACTCAAAGGAGCTACAGACATGCCCAGGTCAGATGACGAAGGGTGACATCCGGGACAGACAGTGTGACATCATGCTTAAATGTGATAAACATGACTCATTGCTTCCACGGTCTAGCTGCCCCAAAGATACAGTCTCTGTTTAACCCTGCAGAGCAATACCAGCCTTTCCTCCCTGTCTTCCATGATGACTCCCGAGCACTGACAAGAGGGCAATGTGAGGTAAACATCCCATTTAGAGCTGAGAACTCCAAGTCTTTTGTTCCTTGCACCCTGAGCAGTCCAGTGCGTCTCGATGCGAATTGCTGTCCATCTCAGTGCTGTCTACAAAGGAACACAGCTTCTCTGGTGAGCTTTGAGAGATGTAATAATCTGTGAGTGGAAGGAGAAGGGATTAGGAGTCAGGTTACCACTCTGTCCACGAGAGTAATGGTAATAGGTCCTTCTGGTATTGGGAATAGGTGTGTGCCCTGTGTGGCAAAAATGAAATAAAATAATTGATAATTTCTAGTTACTGTGACAGGAAGAGTTATTTCTTTTAACAGTGTGGCATCTACTCAGTTGAGCACATTCCAGGGGATGGCTCCTTACGATACAAAGTCGTGTGAATACTGAGGAGATGCAGATCTGAGCAAATTTAGTGGTGAGTATGATCAAAATACAACACATGGAATTCTCAAAGAATAATTCTTTTTATTAAATTAAACCCCAAACCAACCAGCTACCCTAACATACATAAAACCTAAAGCAACGTCAAATGAAGCCCACGTGAGTGGCGTTCTTCAGCTCTGAGTTCTGCCCAGCAATCTCAGGACCATCAGTCAGAGCAGTTGACGAGAATAGTTCAAAATGGATAGGAGGAGCCGGAGAAGCAGGACAGACAACTGCAGTGGGGCTGGGAACCAGAGCACGAAAAAAGAGTAGGAAGAGACTATGCAGACAGTCTGAATAAAGCTCAGGCTGAGATACAGCTGGAATGGTAGAATGTCTGCTTGCCTAGAGTGTCCAAGGCCAGGACTTGTTCGCAGAACTGTGTAAAACTGAGGAGTTCTACAATCTTACACTCCCAAAGCTTGCAGGTAAAGGAAGTGGGATCAGGAGTTCAAGGCTAGCATCAGCTATTAATGAGTTTGAGGCTGGTGTGAGCTACATGAGACCCTGGCAAAAAAGATAAAACATCTAAAACAACAACAGAAAAATCTGATTAAGACACAGTTATTAGTAAGAATGCATTGATGTTAGTCTATTGTGCTGGAATTATAATAAGAGGGTGAACAGGACTTAATAGATTATTGGAGTTCACTGAATTATCTTTGAAATTTTTCTTCACATCTGCAACTCCTTTCAAATATGTTAATTTTACTTACATTAAGAGTAACTAAAATGAATGCAGGTATGCTTCTATGTTTTTGTTTTCAATTTGTAGAATATTTCCATGCCAACTCTTCCCGTTTTAAAACTTTTGCTAAGTACAGTTTTTGGTCTTTGTGACATCCGGCTTGTTTGCTGCTGGAATGCAGCAAATTGTTTTCCCTTAGAAACATTTGTCCCAGCAAAACGTCAAAATTCTCCATCTTCCATATATTTCCAGTGCCTACATTATCCGTTATCATTTTATTTTATGGTGCTCTTTAAGGATGAAACATGCAGAGCCATTAATGGGAAACCAAACAGGGCCATCCCTCCCACGCTCTCTTCATTCTATCATTATGGATGAACAGCCCGTGTGGAGAAGGCATTGCCTTGAAGCCAGCCTGGCAGGATCTGCAGGGTTGCGGCGGTGTCATCCAAACACTGGAGAGTTCTGTTATTCAGACGTCTTCCTGGTTCTTCCATGCATTAAGAGAACTAGCCTTGCTGCTTTTTCCTCCTGACAGGAGAGCATGTTGCCATGACAGCTGTTAGGTGCTGTGATGACACTGTGTAAGGGCGCCCCGAACGAGAAAGAAAGAGAGCACTGAGGTTTCACTGATGGTGCATGGGATAGTGCGTGGATTCTCAAAATGCACCCCGAGAATCTGTTAGACCCATGGTGCACATAACAATGTATACATTCCCATGGTTTGAATAGAAGGGTCTGTTGTGATTGACATCTTGGTCTGTGCTGTGGCATAATTGGAGGGGAGCATATAGGAGCCTGGGACATCTGAGATGTGGGGACACTATAGGTCTTTGAAGTATATACGCTGTAACACTTTCGTGGTTTTTCCAATAGTTGTGTTCAGGAATGGCCTGGCCATTTCCTTTCCCTGCTCTTATTGGGATGCAGTCTCTTGCTTGCTCCTCCCACCTCCCCACCCCCACTCCCCTTCTCACCTGATGTAGTGACAAAGGCCACTGGTACTTGAGAGCAAGCCAATAGGACGGAACCTTTAGAAACATTAGCTAAATAAAGGTTTGTTCCATTATATGTGACTGTGTCAGGAATCTCATTGTAGTGCTACAAAGCTCACCAACACACACACACACACACACACACACACACACACACAAAGAGAGAGAGACAGAGACAGAGACAGAGAGAGACAGGCACATAGAGAGATATAGAGTTCATCTTTCAACATGCTAGGCAACATCCAGGAAAAAAAGTAAACACCAAATCAAACACCTATACATACTTTCTCTTTGGAATGCAGACCAAATATTTATCATATTGATGATTTACCAAATGTATGAGAAATTCTAATAGGGAAGGGATCCCTTCCTTTTCCAATTGGAAGGGATCTTTGTCATTGGCTACCACATTCCCTTGAGACAGGGTTTCCCACCGAGGCTGGAGATCACTGACTTTTGGCTTTATTGGCCAGACAGCAATCCCAGAGATGGATCTGTCCCTTTTGGCACTGGGGTCACTGGTACAGCACATCTGGCCACACCAGACTTTTAGCTGGGAGTCGAGGGTCCCCCATCTCAGGCCTTCAGGCTTGTGCAGCAAAATGTTCTTATCCATCAATCCATCCCCCAGACCCTATTATTTTTGTCTAAATATGTGCAAGGAGAATTATGTACTGAAAGGTATGGATGACTCTTTCTCCCATCAATCCCCAGTAGGTTTCCCATCCTCCAGGAGTGGCCCTCTATAGCACTAAGTATATCGAGTGGGGTTCAAAAGGAAGCCGTGATGTTGAGAGGAAGAAGTGGTGGTAGGAGTCAGGAAGAAGGGGGTAACAAGGACATCTAATCAAAACACGTTGCATTCATCGAAGAAATAACCAACCGTCAAGTTCTTAAAAAGGAAATCATAGTTCATAGAGCAAAGAAGTCTGAGAAACTCATAAAGCAAAGTCAGTATGGAAGTGGATACAGCTGCAAGCAGAGACTGGCCATCAGCCGCAGGTAGAATAGTGTTATGCAGTAGCTGCACCTTTAAAATTTGTACATTAGAACACTAGTGGTGTGTCTATACTTGCAAAAGGGAGCCTTTGAAAAGGCGCTTACGCTAAAATGAAACCATTTGGGTCATTCTTCAATTGAATTTGACTGGTACTCTTATTTGGGGGAGGAACTATGCACGCATGGACAGAGACCCACACGGAGTCATATGCAGAGAAGGTAATGATGGCAGGGCAGGGAGCCTTTCCAAGCCAAGGAGAGAAGCCAGAGCTGCTGGTTTGAAGCCTGTGACACTGTGTGATGAGGTTTCTATTAAAAACTGTGAAGCTCACCAGCTGGTGGTGGTGCACACCTTTGATCCCAGCACAGGGGAGGCAGAGGCAGAGGCAGAGGCAGAGGCAGAGGCAGAGGCAGAGGCAGAGGCAGAGGCAGAGGCAGAGGCAGAGGCAGAGGCAGAGGCAGAGGCAGAGGCAGAGGCAGAGGCAGAGGCAGGAGGAGTTCTGAGTTTGAGTCCAGCCTGGTCTACAGATCGATTTCTTACACAGCCAGGGCTTCACAGAGAAGCACTGTCTTGAATAAAACCAATGAAGGCTAAGCTTGCGCTATTTTGTTGTGGCAGCTGTACCATATAGATGTTGGACTATCACTAAATCAGAGCCCGTGTTTTTTTGCTCTGTGGGCACGTGTCACTAGAGAGGAAGAGATGAATCATCGTGCTCTGACAGTGTAGCCGCAAATGCTGTGACGGGGATATTGCCTGGGGAGTCTGATGATGGATTGCAACGCTGGAACTAGGGTAATTCAGGAAGTCTTGCTGGAGGTGGAGTGGAGTTAGGCTGAGAAAGGACCACCAGAACAGACTGTTAAGTAGCAGGGAGCACACAGGTAGAGATGTGGTTGTCGGGCAGTGCTATGTTATGTCTAGGAAATTAGAAGTAGTTGATTAGTGTGGGAAAGAATGATGGAGCATTAGGAGTACTCATTAACATAGTGTGATATTCTCTTCATCTGATACAGGGCTTCTGCACACATACACACACACACACACACACACACACACACACACACACACACTATCTTTGCTTAGTTACTTGGTCTTTACTTCTGGAATATAAGCTCTGTGACCTCCCTCCCTCCCTCCCTCCCTCCCTCCCACTTTGTTTACTGTTGTACCTTTCACTATCAGGCGCAAGGTGGCCAACAATAACAGATAAAGTGCAATATAGATGAATGGGTACATTTTGTGATGACCCATCATGATGGCGGCACGGTGGGAAATGAAGACTGACCTCCAGCAGATGGAACACTTAAGAGGCTGGGGAATAGTCATTGATGGTAGAGGGGAGATGAAAAATGTTACCTCCAAGTCCTTACACTAAAGACAGAGTCATTTATGAGGGAAAAAAATACGTGGGGAAATGGATCTCTGTATCTGTGGATCTGAGGATCTGTGGATATGTATGGTTTTGTGGTTCTGTGGATCTGAGGATCTGTGGATATGTATGGTTCTGTGGTTCTGTGGATCCTTGGATCTGTGGTTCTGTGGCTCGGCAGATCTCTGGTCCTGTGGATATGTTGCCCTGTGGTTCTATGGGTGTTTGAGACTGTGAGATAAGTAGAGGTCCTCAGCAGAGATTCAGGGGAGGACCAGCCTGGATGTAGGGTTAGGATCTTCCAAACTAGAGAACAGAAGCCATGGCTTTTACTGCAACTCTTTGAGATGTGGCTTATAGACGAAAGACAAGAGCAAGCTGTACAGTGAGCAAAATGAAGCAGAAATCGAAGCGAGCCACAAGAAGTTCAGAAGGCCTTCCAAAGCGCTCAGAAGTTTTTGTTCTGTTTGTTTTTACCTTAGTGAACCTTTAAAATGCACAGCCCTCCTAGTGCTGAAGCATAGTCTACTTGACTGTACAGTACCCTTTATCTCCCTGTAAAGTGGACTCAGTTATACTACACAGCTTTATTATCAATGGTTATGGCTCCATCAAATGGATGTGAAGCCCTTGGTAGATAATGAACAATGACAACAATTGTCTATTATTCTAATTTTTATAATTTTATTTTTATTATTTTAAATTATGTGTAGGTGTGTAGATGTCTGTGTCTGTGTGTGTTTTTCTATGTACATGTGAGTTCAGGTGCTCATGGAGGCCAGATACATTTGATCCCCTCAAGCTGGAGTAACACATGATTGTGGGCTGCCTGGTGGGAGTGCTAAGAACTGAACTCAGGTTCTCTGTAAGAGCAGTATGTGCTCTTAATCACGAAGCCATCTGTCTAGTCCCTATTATGATTTTCAATGATCGACTTTAACCTTCAATAGTTATGTCTAATTATAATGTGTGTGTTTCCAGCTGAGCATACCAGTCTGCATGGCTCCCAAGATTCACCATGGGTTTCTGTTGCTTGTGCAACATGACAGAGCACTCCTTTATGGTTTGTTTGTGAAGACTGTGGATCATGATTAAAATATACAGTAAAATTTAAGTAATGCTAAATTGTTAATCTACCTACTGATTAGTGATTCAAGTGGTAAACCAAATGATAGGAAACTTTTTTTTTAAGGCAACCATTTAAGAAAATAGAAACTTCAAGTGCTATTGTCTGAATCTTTGTTACATTGTTACATTGTTACATTGTTGCTATTTTCCTGCTTTCTCCTTTTTCTTTCAAGGTAGATGTCTATGTCAGTGCCCGGGTGTCTAGAAGTCCTGGACCCCTATACACTTAAATGTGTGTTTGCACTTTTATCTGCTGCTTTCTTTAATCCAGTGGTTCTCAACCTTCCTGGTGCCACAACCCTTTATTACAGTTCCTCATGTGGTGGGGACCCCCAGCCATAAAATAACTTTCGTTGCTACTTCATAACTGTACTTTTGTTACTGGTATGAACCATAATGTAAATATCTGATATGTGACCCCCATAGGAGTAGTAGCCCACAGTTGACTATGTAACCCCCATAGGAGTAGTAACCCACAGGTTGAGTATGTGGCCCCTACAGGGGTAGTAGCCCACAGGTTGAGAACCCCTTTTAACTCTACATCTTGATGGCACAACTTTCTACAGTTCTCTCTGTTCTCAGAGAGGCAGCTTTCTGTCTTTAATATACTCCTTAGCACAAACAGCTCTGTTTAGCTATAAGCCAGGCTTGCTGCAAAGGCCTCATGCTTGAGTGCCCTGTAAAATGCTCCCCAGAGACTATCTTTCCCAATCGGAGACATCCTCTCCCTTTGACCCACTTTTCCCTCCTAATTCTATCCCCCTTTGAAGTCTAGCATGGAAGTTCCTTTGCATAAAATTGTTTACGATAATACATTAATCCTGTTACTAGGTCTGTATGTTTCAAAAATGTGTCTCTCCTGAAGATTTCATTTTATAATGGAAGGAAATAGACTGTCCCCCTTCCAGTTTTAAAACTGTCAGCTTGGGCTGTTTCTAACACTGTTATAGCCACACACTTTAGTGTTATAAAGGGAGGAAATACCATGTAATTATAAATATGTAACTTTAATATATGTTTTACACATACACATATGCACACAAACACGTGTGTGTGTATGTGTGTTTATATATATATATTTATATATTTATATATTTATATATTTATATATGTGTGTGTGTGTGTGTGTGTGTGTATACATATACTCACTTGAGTGAGCTTAGCCCCAGGGTTGGCTCTCAGGCAGCACTGCCCTATTTATGGGTTGACCTTTTATGATTCAAAATTTGATTCTCTACACTGCTAGGCTGTTTTACTATTTTTTAAAAAATACATTTATAGGGTAATCCTGCATAAAAATGCATCTTCTGAAATACATCAGGGTAAACACAAGTCATATGAAAAATGGAGCTACAGTCATTCATTTCTTCATTACTCACACATTATCAATCAATGCTATTAATTTGATGCCAGGCAGTAATGGTAGTTTCTTAGCGTTTTTGCCATAAGCAGAATGGAATATGATGTTTGCTTCTGTATATCTTGGTGTTTATTGAAGGGACAGATATTAAACTAATACCTATGTAAATATTCCATTAATACTCATGAACAAATGAGCTTTGCATAACTGGCCCTTGACCTTGTTCCTAAGAAAAAGGATGGCATATAAGCCAGTGTTGTGACTACACTGTAATCTTAGCACCTGGGAGGCAGAGGCAGCAGGATTACAAGTTCAAGGCCAGCCTGGGCTATAGAGTGAGACCTTGTCCAAAACAGGAATAAATGAATGAAAAGGAATATTAAAGAGGAAGATGTAAGAATGTATACTTAGTATTTTGGAGGGAGGAAATACCATGTAATTATAAATATATTACTGGAACATAGATGCATGTCTATAAATATATATCATATAAATATATTGTGAATAGATATTTATAAACTATAAATAAATAAATATATAAAGTAAATATATATTATAAATACATATATATGTATATTAGTCAAGGTTCTCTAGAGTCACAGAACTTATGGATAGTCTCTATATAGCAAGGGACTTTGTTATAATGACTTACAGTCTGTAGTCCAACTCCCCAACAATGGTCAGCTGTGAATGGGAAGTCCAAGAATCTAGTAGTTGCTCAGTCCCACGAGGCTGGTTATTTCAGCTGGCCTTCTGTAGAAGTAGATTCCAACAGATGTGCTGGCAAGTGAAAGCAAGCAGGCAAAGAAGAGCAAACTTTCCTTCTTCCAATGTCCCTCTGTAGGCCTCCGGGAGGTGTGGCCCAGATTAAATGTGTGTACCACCATTCCTGAATCCAGGACTTGCTTTGTCCTAGGCTGACTTTGAACTCAGAGAACTCCTTGCCTTTATCTCATGGGGTTAAAGGTGTATATGACCCTTGCCTGGGCCTAAGCTTTTCATGGCCACTATGCCTCAAGATTTCCATGCCAAGATCCAGGTCAGAAACTTGTGTCTTCCAGCCTCAAGATCTGGATCACAGGTGACCTCTCCAAATCTGGATTGTACTTCATTCCAGATATAGTCAAGTTGACAACCAGGACAAGCCATTACAATACATAAAAATAAATATTTGCATATTATATGTTTATGTGTGTACACACACCCCCACACACCCCCACACATACATATACATGCATGCCACTGGAGTGAGCCTATCCAGGGCTAGGCTCTCAGGCAGGAGCCTCTGAGCCTCTTGAACCAAATGCTTCTACAGTTCAAACTGAATGTCTTTTATCCTTGCCTTCACTACTATTAAAAGACTTTCCCAGTCACCCAGGCCTTTGTAACTTTCCCTTAACTCAACTGCTTCCTGTGGCATTGTCTGTGGAATTTCACAGACAGCGTTCCAATAGACTCTAAATGATCATTTGGCGTGCTTCACATGCACAAGCAGGGCTTGTTCTTTTCAGAGAAACTCATTTATCGTCTTCCCTACACGTATCCCCTGTATTAGGAACCCCCTGCTCCCTCAATCAGTAGTCAGCTTCCTCTGGGAAGCTAGGAAGGTGACCAAGGCAGGGAATTAGAAAGAGATTGGTGTAGTTTCCCCTCTGTATCTATAATTGGATGCCCGCTTAGTATCCTGTTTAATAATAGGCGAGGTTGGCAAACACTTTAGGGGGCGTTGAAGCGTTATTTGTTGTTTGTTTGTGTTAGCCCCTCGTCTTCCCTATTGAATGCAATGTGTATTCCTTGTGCTGTCAGCACTGGAGCTCTGCCGCCTAAACTAGCCTTTGGTTGAGATGTCCTGTAGTTCTGTGACTGGTCCTTCTCACCATCGGTTCCTGACCTACCTGAGCTTTGCAAGAGGTTTACCAGTTGTCTCGTTTCATCACCTTCAGCACCAGGTTTCTCCATAGGGCACTACTGGTTATTTTATGTAAGGACCTTTTGGTGTGGGGACCTGAGTTGTGCATTGTGGCCTGAGATGCGTGTAGAGCATCCCTGAATTGCGCACTGTGGGCTATTTGGAGCATCCCTGGTCTCCCCTTGCCCCACGTCTTTATTTGTGCCAACAAACATAATGTCTTCTGACATTGTCAGACCTTCCCCACGAGACCACATAGCTTCCTTAACTCTCAACTGAGAATTGACTGTTTTATACTCTGTCCCTAAGCAATGCCATCCCCACTCAAGAATCCAGCTGTGACCTACATGCTAATCACGCTCATTACAGTGCCTCTGGTCAGTCCTTGCTTTTGAGCTTTAGTGAGATGTCTTTTGGAGGTTTCAAAGAGTCTTAAGAGCAGTAGTGCCAATACCAGTGTTGTTACCGCGCATCTCCAGTGTTTCTTGCCTCGTGATGAGGCTCAGCCACCCTCCCACCTCCTCCACTCTCAGTTTCCAGTACATTTTGGAGTGCTCATGAGTTTGCATTACAGCTGGGGGCCATTCTGTTTGCTCCATATTCACAGGTGCCGCCATGCCATGACTGCCCACATCACCAGCGAGCCTACATACTGGAATTTTCACTTCCCCTCAATTCATTCTCTACACTACTCAGAGGGTCTCTACACTATTCAGAGGGTCTCTACACTATTCAGAGGGTCTCTAAACTATTCAGAGGGTCTCTACACTACTCAGAGGGTCTCTACACTATTCAGAGGGTCTCTTAAAGCAATATATTTGAAAAGTCACTAACATGCATTTAGCCACTTTCAGGCAAAGGTCTCAATCAGTGACAAGGCCAAGCGGTCTGTGTGATTCAGCTCTGACTGTTTCCCCCTGCAAGCTATACCCCTGTTTTCTTGAACATTCCCTTTATCCTGTAACCTCCAGGTCTCTTGGCATGAACCTAATGTTGAAGTTAGCTGCAACTCCACCCTACCAACCTATCTGTTCCCTGCTTCTAGGGAGGGATGGATGAATTTATATGATCAAACATGGAAATCAAACATGACAACATGGATATCTATATACATCTTTTTCTTCAAATGAGAAAAATGCTTCTAGAAATATGATATTGGAATGAGAAATAAGAAATTAGATACTGAATTATATATACACATTTATACATATATATGAAGTTGCTCTGAAAATATTTTCTATTTATCTCTAACTTTTTCTTTAGAATATATCAACATGCTTGAAAAAATGTTCTGGTAAGAAAATATGCTGCATGGCAAAGATTCAAAGGGAGATAATTTGTGGCTCCTGAGCTAGAGATGGGTGAGAGTCATAAATTAAATCTCTGTTTGGACAGTATTTTATATTGCAAATTATCTTCGTATTATACACGAAAGCACTGATACAGTCTTAGTTATTATGTAGTAGTCAAGACAAAATATAACAAAGTGTTTTACCTTTTTTACACTTTTATTTATAAAAATCGTATACTTGTCTCAACATTTCATATTTATACTAAATCCGTTTTTATGTATGTAAATTAAGTAGGGAATTATAAAGTTATTTTATTTTTTTTAAAAAAGACTACCAATATGTCAAATTAGTGAAAATAATGAAATATATTCTACATTAAGAATTCAGTTTTTTAAATATATTAGTTGTCCAGTATACCATTTTTAAAAGTATGCTTTAGAATATTTACTTGTCAGGCAAATATGTTTAAAAGGGAATTCATAGGGTAAACATAGTTAAAACAGCTCATAGCACTCTATGAATCAATAGCAGATAACAGTTTATTCATTAATAGGAAACTGCTTAAAAATCTGTGATAACAGTAGATGATAGAGAGATAACTATAGTTATAATAGATTATCATACAATCCATAAGAAAACATCCCTGATGACATATTAGTACTAAAATGTTTCAAATGATTGACCAAAAGACAAAAGTTGAACTTTTTATGCAGCAAAATTCCAAATAATTTTCTTTTGTCTTCAGATTTTTAAAGTCTTTGTAACATCCATTTATTTATTTTCTGAGTATATGTATGTGGATATGCATGCCACCCTGCCCACGTGGAGATAGACTGAAGATCTATCTTGTTAAGTTGCTTCTCCTCCTATGTCAGTTCTGAGGATTGAACTCAGGTCATCAGGCGTGGCAGCAAGTGCCATCTCATCAACCTCCAAATGACTTCTATAGCAGCGTCACCCCAAGAGGGTAGAGTTTCATCCTCCACTCTTACAAGCTACTCATAACAGTCTTTTGAAAGCATGTTATACAGAAGGGCAGGGGAGTTTACAGCGTAGAGCTCTAGCAAGGACTGGACTGTCTCATCTATAGGATCAAGGTCAATACTGACAGTGATATGTCCTATTGATCATATGGTGTGAAACTTTAGCATGATGGTCTCTCTTCTCAGACTCTATAAACTCAACTCTGTTATGAGAAAAGTAGACAAATCCGAGTTGAGGGCCGCCACTAAGTTGGCTCAGCAGGTAGAGATGCTTGTGTGCAGTCTTGACTTAAATTCCAATTCCAGACCCCACAAGATGGGATTAACTAACTTCTGTGTTTTACACATGTGTGGGCATACACAGACATGGGGGGTGTTGATGAGAAGATGAATAAAATCTAAATCCCAATTTTCCATAAAACCTGTCCTATGACCATTGAAATCGTCAAGGTGGTCACAAATGAGTGGAGCTAAGGAAGTATAGGGACAGAATATAATATGATAAATTGTGTTGGATATGGGAGGAGAACCCTGGGTTAAAACTAGGGAAACTTGAACAAAATACAGATTTGAACTCACAACAAGTCATCTAATTTTAGTTGTTAGAAGTCTAAGATTGAGGTATTGTGGCTTTGCTTTATCCTAGGGTCCATGAAGAAAGTCTTCATTCTGGACCATCTCCTTGGCCTATGTATTGACGTCATTTCCCTTTCAATGTGTCTGCAATAGAATTTACATATATATATATATATATATATATATATATATATATATATATATATATATANAATTTATATATATATATATATATATATATATATATATATATATATATATATATATATAATTGGATTAAGTAACACTCCAATACCTTTCCTGAACTTCCTTAATGATCCTAAATCAGATATACTGACAGTCTGATGAACTGGGGGTTCACGTCAGCATGGGAATTTTTTGAGACAGAACTCAACCCAGACCATCAGGTTCGTTGTCAGAGGAGGAACTACAGATAAGCAGCAGAGCAAAACTAGAATGACATCCAGCGAACTCAGATTTATTTTTATTAAGTGCAAAGAGAGATGAAGAAGTAAATATAGTTGCATAGGTGCATCAATATGTATGGAAAGATTGCGTCAGCCTGCTCACTGAGAGAACCTGGACACAGACATTTGTAGTTATGAATGCCTGCCTAATGTCAAGATGGTTATTTAATACCATTCTTTACTAGAAGGAGGAGTGGTGGTTCTAAGATTGAGGTAGGATTGGCTAGGGAAAGAAATTAGGGTAGCAGGGTTTTTGCATAGCTAGAAAATGTGGCTTCAACATATATCTATAAATACTATTTGTATGTGAAGAGGTAGACCAGTTAGTTCTCTTTCTTTTGTATGTTGGCTTAGTGGTTCACTGTTAAGGAAGAGAGAAATGAGAACTTTACAGTAGAGAAAGCTAGTACATACTCTCCTTCTAATAAGCTATGTTGTGTGTGTGTGTGTGTGTAATTATATATCTAATAAGCTATTATATATATATACATACATATATACACATACATACACATACACACACATAGACACACATATATATGGTGTTTGCATTTTTAAATGGCTGTTTTCCCACCTTTACTGGAATTTTTTTTATGGGCAGGCTGTTTTAGTATTTATTGCTAGAATCCAAATTATAAAATCAGTATCTGGCACAGGACAGTCAACATGAAACATGTTTATTTCAACAATGAATCATTGCAGTATTGTCTAATAAAAGTGGGTTACAAGCTGTGGGCTACAGGCAGTTTAGGAGTTGGGCATATCTAATTTGACTTAGGAACTTCCATAATTAGGCTGCACAGTCCACCGGCATCCAGCAAAGCCTCGCCGGAGGCAAGAAAGGGCCACATCCTAGCTGATTTCTACAGTCAGCAGCTCCCCAGGGTCTAGTTCCAAGCAGTGGGATTCCTGGGGAAATTTCACTCACAGGTCTTTGTAACTTCAAAGACCTTGAAATGCATTTTTCAGTGCCATTGTGCACAACTGAGTTGGTTTTCTCAAATACTGCTGATCTCCGCAGCCATCTTTCAGGGCTGAGCGTAGCAGGTACCGGCTACAAAGTTGTTCTCAGCAGAAAGACACCCGAGGAGGACAAGTGCCGAATTAAAAAAGTAAGAGGGAAAAGATGAGGCAGAGGGAACTTGCCCCAGAGCCAGTGAGTTCACAGGCTAACTAAGGGGGAAGGTGCTGCAGGCCCAGCCCCCGAGGAGAGGGTCCTGAAACTCAGTGAGATGGGGACTTTGCATGGGGAACTCAGGATCCTTCTCCAAGGGTTGTTGTGACAGCGGCAGATTTCTGCAACCACCACAGTTCCAGGGATTGTAAAGGGCTCTTGCAATCTGATGAGCTAGAGACCAGACCCTGAATGTGGAATTTTACTGCCGGAGTGTGGTGTCAAGCCAAACCCTCATTATCAAGGTTGCATGTGGTGCCAGCCTGGAGTGGCTCTATGGCATGTCATTTAGTTTCTGGTCCAGTGATGCTATCTTATTGTTGCCTGTTTCTCTCCCCCCATCCCTAATTATATTGCTTCCTTCTGGGTCTGTCATCTTTGGTGAGGTTAGGATATCTTTGTAAGAAACCTTTGGTGGTTGAGAACGTTGCTATGTTTTGGGTGTGGTATTTGGAATTTAAAGACGTATCTTTAAACTCCTGGCTTCTTCATGATTCTACGGAGGAGTAGCACTGCTTTTCAACAATTTCTCAGTGTCCATCATGATAAACACTGGACATTGTGATCTCTGCTAAAAGTGGCCAACATGAAAACATCCCTACATTACTGTCTTAAAATGAAGATGACATCATCAGCCCATTCAGAAACTAACTGCAAGGGGAAGGTGTCACTGTCCCTATGGGTGTGTCCTCTGGGTGTGGCTTAGGACAGGGTGCTGTGTCAGTGTCAACGGTCGGAGTCACCTTTACCATCTTCATCCTCTTACTTCCACCCAACCTAGACCATATAATAAATAACGACAAAACCAATCATTACATGCTTTAGTACTTCGAACATTTTTTTTTTAGATGAAAAGGCATTATTAAAAGCGGTAAACGGCTTTCTTCATGTGTTGCTGGCTGAATGGCTTCTTTTGAGAGGTGTAATAATTTCTGTGCTTTGAAAAATCAGCTCTCATGTCGGGTGTCCCCTTCCGATTCGTGTCGCAGCTCTGCGCATCCAGCTTCGGAATCCGAATTTCTTCCGTGTGGTATAGTCAAGCTGTACAGAATATTTATAAAAATCCCCATGGCACTGTAATCATAAACTTGACTAACTTTGCAAGCGCGCACAACAAAAACGAACTAAAAGCGGCGCGTGTTTACTCTTCAGAATCATGTTCCTTTCACTACGCCGAGGTGGGACTCATGTATGCGATTTATGAAACCATTCATCCAGCCGCAAGCGGAGAATGTTTTTAATAAGATGTCAAATCAGATGAAATTGTGGTCATGAAAGATGTTGAATATATTGAGTCACAGAAATTTCAACTCTATTGAGATGAGGCATTATGCTTTGTATTAAAAAGGAAAGTCAACATTGACTGCTATTCATAACTTCATTTTCAGCCCGGCTTTGCCATTGCTAAGGGTGGACTATAAGATTGATCAAGGAAAGATATGAACATATTCTGGTGCTGTTGTTCATTCCTTCCTTGTGAAAAGGGGATTGATGTTTATCTTCTTTATTGGGTTGTCATAATAGGTCATGTATAGATAATGCATGTAATTTATGGTCATATGCTTGAGTTTTGGAACTTAACGCGTGTGTGATATAAGCCGAGTCAGCACTTTGATGATATAACAATTCTCTTTACATTTTACACTTATTAGCATACACCGTGCATAATGGCTGCTTTCTGAAAGACATTTGTATTCAAATGTATCACACACTTTGGCAATATCCACTTCCCTTTACCCTCTCATTTCCTCTTTCATTTCCCACCCCCAACACGCATACATGTCCCAGAGTCCTTTTATTTGCTGGAATCATCTTCATGATCATTAGCGTCAGGAACTCTTCCCTAGGCCTTTCACCATGACTTCTGACGTCAGTGTCTCTGTCACTCACTTCCCTACAATGTGTCCTGCTGACTGCTTCCTTGGGACATTTTAGCGACCCCCACTCCCCTTCCTGGGAGTATTCTCAGCACATCGTTTAGCTCCTATTTCTCATCCTTAAGATTGAGGTTTAAATGCCACTTCCTCAAGGAATTTGACGCTCATGAAATACTGTTAATGTGAATAAAATACTGTATATAGAAGGTATATATCATATATTCTTACATATAGGCTATTATATATATAGTCCACGTCAGTCAGTTGAATATTTAGGCGCAGAATCCACAAGTATGCAAATCTGACTATATGCAGTATCTTATGTTTAAAACCTTTTGTTTCATATAAAATATGACTTAAATTGTTATACACAGACGCACACACACACACACACACATATATATTTTCCAGAGATATAATTTTTTAAGATTTATGTCCTGCTCTCAAAGTGTTTTATGCAACTATCCTCCACTTAAAACAAAATAAGCCATGAAATTCAAAGCCTATGTATATAAGAATTTTGAGTAAAGAACATTGAACCTATAATAACCTGAACTCTTTCTTTTTCACGATCAGATTCATCGCATTTAATACAATCATTGTAACACCTCGCTCGCATCCTTATTTTTGCCTGTGTTTCCTAGACAATGAGTTCTCTGTGACGGCAAGGGTCACGCACGTCACTGGTTTCCTTCCAGTGTCTAATGGGGTAGCCCTTTAAAGTCAATCTGGATACACAGTAGTCACCAGGCTGGAGGGACGTCACAGATACATCTCTGCAGGACGCTCTTTCAGATGGTAGATGAGATGTCTGAGCTTTAGTTTCTTTGGTGGCACACTGTCATGGAGATAAAGAAGCAGATGGACAGACTCCCGTACATGTAATAAAGTTGAACATCAGTCTGCTTTTTTTTTCATATCTTATTGTTTGAGAAATGTAAACATGCACCAAGTGTACATTGATCATAGCCACTCCCCACTCTTCTCCAGCATCTCCACTTGACACTCTCACTCCCAACTTTCCATGTTGATTTTTATTTTTCTGTTGTTAATTCTATTGTTGCCCTTTTACCTATTGAATCTTGTTCATGCTGCTGTAGGCCCATTGCTTCAGGACCAGCTACAGGTTGTGGTTAGCCTCAGGCTGCTGCTCGGAAGACTCTTCTGGCCATAGAAGTCACCAACTGTGCTAGCTCCTTAGCTAGGGGCTGGAGCTTCCTGAACACCCCCACTCCCCGCCTTCTACACACATGCTGAGATTTTTGGCAGGCTTTATTTTGTCCTGTCTTCTAGCCAGCCACTATGAATTCAAGTGTGTCATGGCCCTGTTATGCCCAGCCAATGTCTTGCTGCAGGCATCTCCTACCCCTGGCTCTTCCCATCTTTCCTTCATGGTCATCCCTGAGCCTTTTAGGGAAGAGGTATGATACACATGTCTCATTAGAGCATCACACTCCACGGTCTTTTATTCTCTGTACATTGATCTGTTTTGGGTCTCTGGGTTAATTTCTGTTGGTGGCACAAAGCATCTTCTCTGGTGAGGGTGGAGAGGTGCGCTACTCTACGGGCACAAGGTGAGGGTGGAGAGGTGCGCTACTCTACGGGCACAAGGTGAGGGTGGAGAGGTGCGCTACTCTACGGGCACAAGGTGAAGGTGGAGAGGTGCGCTACTCTACGGGCACAATGATGAGATCTTAGGAGGCAGCTTATTAATATGCCCATTTAGCAGAGCATCCAGTACTAGGTTCTCCCCTAGAGCCTACAGCCTAAAGGCCAATCAGCAACAGGTTTCTGTCCTAGCTAACAGTACCATAGGATGAGGGGGTTAATGTTACTCCTCTTCCATTCCTGCCCTTGCACCAGTGAGCCTATCCTGTCTAACTAGTCAGTCTTGTAGCTCACAGGGCTCACAGATGGGTGAGACTATTACGTGTCTCCCTTGGCAGCATGCATCCATCTTTCCAATAACTCCAAACCTAGACAGAAGGTTGACACTGCCAGATAAATACCAGCTTGATTTCTCCAAATCCTCTAACTCAAGCATATGATGTCTTCCACAACCAGGTCTCCTCCTCAAGTCCTGGAGGGTAGCTGTGCTGGGTAGTTTTATGTCAGCTTGGTACGACCTAGAATCCTACGGGAAGAGGGAATCTCAGTTGAGAAAATGCCCCTACCTGATTGGCCTGGGGGCAAACTTTGGTGCATTTTCTTGATTAATGATTGGTGAAGTAGGGACCAGTGTACTGGGGTCAGTGCCATCCCTTGTTCCAGGTCCTGGGTCTTAGAAGAGAGAAGACTACACAAGCTGTGGGGAAAGCCAGGAACTGGTCTTCCTCCATAGCCTTTGCTTCAGTTCCTATATCCAGCTTCCTGCCTGGAGTTTCTAGTCTGACTTCTTTCGATGATCAATTGAGGAGGAAGTGGAGGTGAAAGAAAGCTCTCTTCTCCAAGGTGGTCGCAGCATTCTCTCACAGTAATATACACCCTAAGACAGGAACCAAAAACAGTGGCAGTACCTCTGCTTGTGTATGATCGGTGGGACCCCACTGACCCACAGCTTAAAAAGGGGAGCCCATCCCTGGCACTGAGCTTGTTATCAGTGTGCTTTAGGTGTCAAAGTGTTGGCCACGACCAGCCCATGATCATGGTTGAGTAAAGATTAGTGCACATGCTCTTTCACTTAGTCTGTCTTACACACACACACACACACACACACACACACACACACACTCACACACACACACACACACGCACACACACACACTCACACACACACACACACACACACACACACACACACACACACACACACACACAGATATAAAACTTCATTAATATCTTCCAGTGCTATATGTAGCTTATTGTAACTATTTGTATTCCGTTTTCTTTTCATTCCTATTCTATTCATTTTATTTTATCATTAAAGCTAACTGAATTGATTCCACAATAGGAATTTTTAGATGGTAGAGGGAGGAATTTATGTATGTATGTATGTATGTATGTATGTATGTATGTATGTATGTATTAATCTGTTTATTTTTGAGTTAGAATCTCACCCTATTGCCCAGGCTGGCTTGGACCTTACTATGTAGCCTGGGCCGGTATGAAACTCACAGCAATGTAGATGCATTTGCTTCCCAACGCGTGAGTAACCACGCCCACCCGATTGATTCATTCTGCTTATCTTGTTTTAGAATTGTGGATTTTAGTAAATATAAATGTTAAAACTGAGTGGTATGTTATTTCTAGACAAGAAAATTATTTTGCTTCTACAAAGAATATATTTTGGGAGGTGTAGACATTTTCTCACTTAGAATGTAGGAAGTTAAGATGGAGAGAAGGCTCAGCAAGTAAGAATGCCTGCTACTCCAGAGGACCAGGATACATTTCCCAGCACCTACGTGGCAGTTCACAACCCTCTATAAGTACAGTTCCCAGGGATCTTTCACCTTGTTATGGCCTCTGTAGACCCTGTACTCACAGACATACATGCAGGCAAAACACTCATATGCATAAAGTGAGAATAAAGGTTAAAAAGTTAGGATATACTAAGTGATTTTTTGACAAGCATTTTGTAGTTATTGTTGCTAATAACTGTTGACTCTTATGGTTCTTTCTTCCTGCCTCCCTCCCTTCCTTCCTGTCTCCCTCCCTCCCTTTCTCCCTCCCTCCCTTTCTCCCTCCCTTCCTCCCTCCCTTCCTCCCTCCCTCCCTCCCTCCCTCCCTCCCTCCCTCCCTCCCTCCCTCCCTCCCTCCCTCTCTTCCTTATCTAAAACAAGTTACAATAAGGACTTGAAGTTTTGGATAGAGACAGACAAAGTAGGCCACCTCCCAGGAGGAAGCCGGTGTGTAACTGTGAGCAGTGTACCGGTATAAACAAATACCATCCATATGTCTCTGTGCACACATGTATGTACTCATGCGGAGGCTAGAGGATGGTGTCAGGGGTCCTAGTCCACTTCTCTCGGACTGTTCCCTTGAAACAAGGTCCTTCACTGAGCCTGAAGTTCACTGCTTTGGCATCTGGCAAGCGAGCTCCCAAGCCTCTGCTGATCCCAAGCCTGGAGTCACAGGCACCTGTGGCCGTGAATGCTAGAGAATCAGGGGTCACCACTGAGCCACTCCCCACCCCAGAGCTGACTTGATGGGGGTATTGGAAACACCAGCTCAGGGGCATGCCAGAGAAACTGTGCCGTTAGCATGGAGACATTCTTATGTCTGCTCTTTAGAAGGAGAAGATTCGTCACCACGATTAGTAATTAAGATAAATGATTATTTTTGAAAACATTTTAAAGGGACACCCATTTTGTCATTGTCTTCAACTTTGCCCTTTTCAGCTTCATGTGTCTATTAAGTCTTGGGCTGAGATACCCATCATAGCTGTAATTTACACTCACATTAGGTAGGACAGCTAGAAGTGCTAATAATACACACACACACACACACACACACACACACACACACACACACACACCTCACTTGGCTTCTCCACCTACCCCCACAGAGAGAAATTGTAGAATAATGACTTGATTTGTTCTCCTGTTGGAAGAGTGTTTGCCTTCCTTCTTTCATTTCCACCCTTATAGGAAACTCTAAAGAAGTTTCCCCAGGAACCAGGTGCACATACATTTTATTTTTCTTACTGCTTCCTTTTTTTTGTAATAAAATATTTAAGTTACAGAATAAGCTACCCATAATTCTATCTTGACATTGTTTTCATAGAGAGCCAAAGGCCCTTTTAACAAATATTTCCAGCCAAACGTAAGTGATTGCTTTTTAATGATAGTAGTTAAATTAGATTAATCTTTGTGGATAGAATTGGAAATAACACAGCGTTGCTGTCGAGGGTCCTCTGCTCTCCCCCTCATCTTCTATGCGGGTGGGTCAACGATATGCTTTTCGCTGCAGACATCCTCTGTAATCCGTAACTGAAAGTTTCTATAGTTAGCTGAAGATGGAGCTGAACGGAAAGTGAGAGCAAGTGAAATTCTACAGTTTCAGCTTTCTGAGGCTGGGAGCTTGCTGTTTGTCCTGGATGTAAAGTGAAGGAAAGATAGATCTATAGGCAGCCTGCCTGAACTCTTTATCTAATTTTATTTTCCCAGGAGCCCTTGGAAACCAAGCTCAAACCCTTCTTTGAAGGTCTTCATTTCCCCAGGCCATGGTGGTCTGTCTCATGTTCCCAGGTCACCAGACTTACCCCTTGCTCTCTGTACTCTGCCTCAGTCTTCCATCTTGTCTCATACTTGTTCTTTGTGAATATAAGCTTCTTCAGGACACATGCAGCCGATATTAATTCATTTCAGGGCCCCTCTTATACATCACTGTCGTTTGGACTTAGATCTGTGTCGTAAAATCCAAAGAACTCAAACAGTAAATCTCTATGCCAAGACTTCTAATGTGTCATCATGTTGCACATCATTTAAATACAGAGAAGAAATGATCATCCCATAGCTCCATGCCGGAGAAACAGAAGGAAAAACAACTCAAGGATGCATCTGCAAGTCCATGGTCAAGGAGACTGAATGGCAAAGTTTTGAAATAGTTCTAATACATAAGAAACATGGATATTTTAGTCACTCTTTTGATACCAGGTGGTGGTGGTGGTGGTGTACCTTTCATTACAGCCCTCAGGAGGCAGAGGCAGGTGGATTCCTGAGTTTGAGCCAGCTTGGTCCAGGTTTACCAGGACAGCACAGAGAAACCCTGACTTGAAAAACAAGCGAAAAAGGCAACAGTAACAATAACAACAACAATAATTCTTTTGATGTGAATATTAATTATATCTTGGATTTGGGAATAAAGATGTCATCTGAGTTTTACTTTAAACATACCTACTATGGCTGATGTATATAAATGTATGCTGCCACACTGAGCAAGTGAGCCCATGTTGCAGAAGTGTCTGAGAGTTCTACACGTTCAGAGATGGCCGTTCAAGGACTAAACATTTAGCCCTTCAGTGAGGGGCTAGAAATGGAAGGTGCAGAAAGATGAAAACCAACCCTGGATTTCAGTCTACAGAGCCTGTTCTCCGTGAGTGTGGCTTGTGCCTCAGACCTGATTATTGCAGTGCTTTTTAAGGTTATAGAATCTTGTAGACATCACAAAGAAATCTCGCCCGTGGGAAGATGCTGAACAGGGGCTATGATTTTGGTTACAGTTCTCATGCATAGTGCCTTGACAATAGTGGGGTGGAAGCAGCCATGTAATCAGAACATCAGTCACTTTTATGCCAGGAGCCACCCATCTGTCACCTGCTCCAGAGAGGACAAAAATTATTGTCACGTCTAAAAGCTAAACGTATGAAGCTGTGTGTACCGCCTCATCTGTTTTCATCTCCTTCAAAGTTCTCCCTCTTTGCATATTCTTTCCCACCAGCGTTCAGGAGCAGTCGGCAACAAACATGATGATTAGGCGGAGATGGCCATGGGGCGAGGAGATGAGCATCGACTTCTAAACAGTTCCACATTTCTGTCCTTGCGGCTACTATCATCACAGGGTCTAGGAGGGATGATCGATAGGCAGGCTACGGCAGCCCTCACTCAGAAGATCTCATAGGAAAGAGAAGTAGGATCTGTGGGAATGGGGTCATTCACCACTGAGTGTGGGCTGAAGGGGACAGGTAAGAAGAGAGCTTGCTACCCCCACCATCCTCAGAAAGTTCCAGCCACTGTGTTAGCAACAGCATTGAGATGTACATCCTGCCCTTTTCAGTGAATGGGATGCACACTTCAGTTGAAGCGTTAAATTCTAAAGGGACACAGGAGTGAGGATCCTGGGCATATTGGGCGTATGCTGGTAATACAGATCTTCAAATGTACTATTACATAAATCTTGGATGGATAGCCCACGGGTCTGGGCCTATCTCAGCTCTCCAGCTGTTTCTGGTGGCAGCGAACATGTGAGAAGAACTGTATCAATGCATATAAGGACGGATACATGCATGGCATAAGGAGTAATACATGCATGAAGAAATGCGCACATGGTGTAAGGAGTGATATACTCATGAAGTAATACACGCATGGCATAAACAGTAATACATGCATGGCACCTAGTTCTGGAGCTCATGATGATATATCTCGGTTAATTGTTCTTTAGAATCAATGTCTATCAATGTAGAGAATATTGCTTTAGGGCAAGAATAATATTGATAAGCACAATTACTTCTGGGTATTCGTGTGTGTGTGTGTGTGTGTGTGTGTGTGTGTGTGTGTGTGTGTGTTAGGGCTTCGTTGCTCTGATGAGACACAATGTCCAAAGTAGCTCTTTTAAAGGAAAATATTTTGTTGGGGCTGGCTTACCATTCATAGATTTAGTCCATTATCATGGCTGGAAGCATGGCGGGATGCAGGCAGACAAGGTGCTGGAGAGGAAGCTGAGAGTTCTACATCTGGATCTACAGACAGCAGGAAGAGAGAGCCACTAGGCCTGGCTTGAGCTTCTGAAACCTCAAAGCCACACCCTATGATGCAGATGCACTTCCTCCAACAAGGCCCACCTCCTAAAAGTGCCCCTCCCCATGGACCTATGGGGGTCATTTTTTTATTCAAATCATCACTCTGTGTGTGTGTGTGTGTGTGTGTGTGTGTGTGTACCTATGTGGAGGTCAGAGAACAACTCCAGGTGACTTTCTTTATTTCCTTGGGACAACCTTGACTATAAGAAAAGCTGAAGCAATGTTTCTCCTTGGCCAATTCTTCTCACCGATTCTCCTGGACTAGCTAACCATGCTAAGAGGTTGACTGGGTAGTAATCTCCCCGCAGCCGTCTGTAAATGGTCTGCTGAGGGTAAAGCTGTGACTGGCTGTGGGACAGGAAGAACAGCTGTATGATGCGGAAGGAGGAAGCTTCACTTCCGGGGTTTGTGCTAAGCTTTAAAGAGATCGCAGCAGAGGGTTGAACAATAGAATATAGTTCTGCAGCTCCAAAGCTTACTGAACTACTGAGCAAGGTATCAGGTATTTCCATATGTCGTTGAATGGAGGTTTGGGTTTTACTTGGGGGTTAGGTGTTAGGCATTGATATTTGCACTCCACTTTAATGATCACAGTTAGATGAATGTGTTTGTAGTGAACATTGTTGTCTTGGGAATGCTAACTGCATTTTATATTAAAAGCCCATATCCAATGACTTTACAACTTCCATTGACAGAAAGGTAGGAGACCCCCCAGATGAGGCTCCTGTGAGATTCCTGGGCCCAGCAGTATTATGGGCCCTGTTCTCCAGCAGTTGAGTTATCTAACCACCTTCCTGCTGAGGGAGTTCCTACGTCCTTTGTGTCTGGGAGTGACTGCATGGTACTCTGTTCATCAAAGTGCCTGTCAAAATCCAGAAGTGCTCCAACTCAAACCCGTCAGGACTCCCCTTCATCAACCTGAAGTTCAGGCTGTGTGTCACATTTACCTAACAGGAAATTACACTGAAGATAGATTTCTATGGTTGCCCCGGGGTTAGGCTATTAGTTATACTGTGAAATGGAGGAAATCTAAGGCATCACAATTCACAGTGTAGAGGAATGGGAGAGTGGAGAGGACCTGGGGGTTTACGGAGTCCTGTAACACATCAAGAGCCTGGCAGGGACACGTGTTGATCCAGCTGGAATGCGTGCCCTTCTGTGGTGCCTAGAGCCTCTCACTGTCCTTACTGTCAACAGGAAGTATCCAGGGAGGTAAGGAAGGCTCACACCCCCTCACTGAGGTAAGCTCTTCCTGGAAGACTGGATCCATAGCACTGCCGTCCACGTGTCGACCCTGCAACACCTACAAGCTACAGTTGTTGATTATTTGAACCAGGAAAGGAAATCAGAGATTACAGTCTTTCTTAACTTAGGTCAAAGATGGCTTTGGGAAGTATTTGACTGAAGAGAATATTACATCAATTCTGCTGCCTACGTCCATTGGATAGAGAGAAAACAGTAGAGATACACCGAATCAAGGCTGTTGAGTCAGACACTCAGTGTTTCAGGGCATTTCCAGTTTATCACATTTGTAGGACCACAGGTCCTTTTCTTGTTATTTAGTAAAACCCAGCAAGCCGGGCGTGGTGGCGCACGCCTTTAATCCCAGCACTTGGGAGGCAGAGGCAGGCGAATTTCTGAGTTCGAGGCCAGCCTGGACTACAGAGTGAGTTCCAGGACAGCCAGGGCTACACAGAGAAAGCCTGTCTCGAAAAACCAAAAGAAAAAAAACAAACCAGCAAACCTGCTTCAAAAGCTTCCAAATGATCTATAAGGCTGCAAAGAGAGAAGAGTTCTTGTGCCTTGCTTTTGCATGTGCACAATCTGCACAGGTGTTTCTGGTGCTGTCATCTCCCCCTAAGGTTTGGTGGGGGGTAGTGGTGGCACTTCCTGCCTTTCTTTCCTGTTGCCTTTGTTGTAAATTGGAGCAACTTCACAGGAAGGGTACTGACTCCCAGGCATCCTCCACAGGATGTAGTACCTTGGTTGTCAGTAAAGGTGTGACGTGTGGTGGATTCACATGCTTTTGACTATACCAGGTGAAGAGATCACTACTAATAGTGTTAGAGAACTCAGAATGGCAGATAACTCAGAAAGTCCCTGGTTTTGTGACTCTCTGCTGTTTCTTGGTATGTCTTTTAAATTACCTGTATATTTATGACTTTGTTTTGGATACCACAGGGATGCCATGAAGTGAAAAATCAGAAGGTAGAAATAGGTAATGAGAATGAAGAAATGGGGAAGGATCTTCAGATATGTTCCCTTGATGATATCTCGAATAGTACTACATGGTAAAGCCATGAGGGGTGGGGTAGAGGGAGATGTTTAGCTTTGATGTGAGAGGTTTTGCGGGACCAGCTTTTTCGTAGTAGGAGGTTGGATTTATGCTCTTGTGGTTCTGGTCTGAACTACATAAAAATATCTGGAGGAAAGATTTAGATTCATTGTGAGGAAGACATTTTAGAAATGGCAACAGTGACCTTATAAAAGGGGTGAGTCACTGGACCATTAAGCAGAGACATGTCACAAATGTAATTGAGAGGACACCACTGTGGCATCTAGACCNCAATGTGTGACTTCAGCATACCAAGCTCTTCAAACACAATTTGTTATGGTAAGAACTTTCCAAGTCTGACCTGCTGTCTCTTTGGGATGCAAGGAGGTTATAGTATTCTATTGTTAGCCCATGAGCTGATACTAAAGTTTTGAATGGCCCATCATTGGAGAGAGAGAGAGAGAGAGAGAGAGAGAGAGAGAGAGAGAGACAGAGACAGAGAGAGAAAGAGACAGAGAGAGACAGAGACAGAGAGAGAGACAGAGAGACAGAGAGAGACAGAGACAAAGAGAGAGAGAGACAGAGAGATTTGCAAATTCTTACTTTCCTTGATTCCTGCAAATGTTTTCCCTTGAAAACACTCCTTAGTTAGGGTTTCTATTGATGTAGTAAAACACTGAAGCAACTTAGGAAAGAAAGATTTTATTTGGTTTATCGTTCCAGTTTCCATCTACCATCAAAGCGAGTCAGGGCAGGAGGCAGGAGGCAGGAACTGAAGCAGAAGCCACAGAAGTGCTGCTCTCTGGCCTGCTCCCTGTAGCTGGCTGGGCTGGCTTTCTCATGCCATCTACAATCATGCACCCACCTACACTGAGCTGGTTCCTCCTCAGTCAATTATTAACAAAGAAAATCCACTACAAAGCCTGCCACAGTGGTGCACAGCTTCAATCCCAGAACTACAGAGACAGAGGCAGGTGGATCTCTGTGATTTTAAGGCTAGCCTTGTCTACATTAGTGAGTTCTAGGACAGCCAGAGCTATGTAGAGAGAGCTTGTCTCAAAAAACAAAAACAGACACACACACAGAAAGAGAGAGAGAGACAGAGAGAGAGAGACAGATTGAGAGACAGAGACAGACAGACAGACTGACTGACAGGCAGAGACAGAATGCACCACATATTTGCCTATAGGCAAGTCAAGTCTTAAGGAGACATTAAGGGTCCCTTTTCCCAAATGACTCTAGCTTGTGTCAAGTTGACATAGAACTAACAACTAGCCAGTTTAATGTATTTTGTTAAGATAAAAGCCTTTAAGTGAGAGAATCACCTCTTTTGTAGCGAGGACCAAACAAAATTGTGCTGTGTGGGTTATTTTCTTAGCACACATCCCAGCTGGAATGGTAGCATATGGGCTGTAAAGTGTGTGAGCGTCACTCTCAGCTGTGACCTCAAACTCATCCTTACAGTATCTTGTAAGACATATATTGGAATGTATCCACTTTGACAGACTTTCCTCACTGATTGATAGCAATGAAGGCTGCAAGTTGTTCATTTGTAGATCTCTAGAGCCCAGGAAACATGAAATCTGATAGATGTTTATTGATTAAGTATATTGTAATTGAATGGCTTTATTCATTCTTTTACCTCCTACCAAAATGTAGTTAGGTTTAACTAACTGGGAGACTCTGAGCTTTTATACCAGCATGGAGCAGACCAGCTGTCAAGTAGCCACTTTTCCTGTCAGCGTTCTACAGCCATGGTTTTTAACCTCTTTCCAGATGTCAAAACTGTCTTTTTCTTAGATATTTCTTCCTTCTCAGGCTTCTCTAAGGGGAGCATGCCTTTCTCCAGTCTCCATCTCCCGGGACTGATAGCGCATGATGAGAACTCTTTGTGCATTCGGAATATTTCTATCTACATGCAACTAACAGAAGGGTTGGCATGTTGGCATCCATGTGTCATTGAACTATTCTGCTGGCCACATTAAACAAGCAGATAGAAACACATGAAATAAAATTTAATCATACGATTTGTTTAACCTAACATAGTCCAAAATTAGACGATCGTTTCAACATGGAATTAGTATAAAACTATTAGTGAGCTATGAGAGTTCTATTTGCCCTATGTCTTTGACTTCCAGGGTGTTTCTTAGATATTCGAAAAGTGTCTAATCTCAAACTGGTCCAATTTCAGGTGTTTATTTTTCCAGCTGATCTGGTAGTTTCTGTATGGGAAAGGTCAGCTGTTTCAAACCCTGTTTCTCTGCAATTTCTCGATGTTTCTGAGATTTGCTCTTATAAGACCCATTTCTTGTTACCTTTGATGTGACTGACAAGGTACCTTTTCCCTTTTCTGAATTAGTGTGACATTTGAACATTGTGACAGGGATGGCCTAACTTTCCCCGTGTCTCCTCACGTCCTCACCTCGCTTGTAACCAACAGCTTCATCCTTTAGCTTTTGCCATCATCAACACTCTCCAGGTCCTTTGTCTGGCTACAATCCCTAGCATCCTGTTTCCTGTCTCTTTCCCCTGCTTCTCTTTTGGATTTTGGGACAATCATTTTTACAGTTATTACAGGAAAACATATGTAGACTTTTTAACTAAGCTGCAGAGCCTACCATATTTCAGGAAAGGAATCAGAGGTCCACATACCCAGTTTAGTACATAACTGTTATTTATTTATCATGTTCTTTTCTAAGCGCTGAAGTTAAGTCATGGGCCAAGAGCCATCACTTTGGCCTTGTGCCTTCAAGAAGTTAGCATTCCATTGGCATGGTCATGTGTCAGGGAGGGGGCTGAAACTGTGATAGCATGTCCAGTGAAGAGCCAACAAAATGAGTTTGTTTGTTTTCTTTGTACAGAGCTTGGAGGAAATTAGTCAGTGAGGTGCACTTGGGGAATGTTGTCTCAGGTAGAAGGACTACAGAGCTCTTGATTTCACACTTGCCTTCTTGCCATTGCTAATAAAGCACAATAGAAAGGCTTCTATCCAGTACAGCGGTTCTGAGCCTTCCTGGTGCTGCGACCCTTTGATACAGTTTAATACGGTGGTGACCTCAACCATAAAATAATTTCATCGCTATTTCATGAGAGTAATTTTGCTGTTTTGAATTATAATGTAAATGATATGCAGGATATCAGATATTGGAGCCCTGTGAAAAGGCTGTTCAACCCCCACCCTCACACCCACCCCCAAGGGGTCATGACCTACAATTTGAAAACTACTGATCTGGAAGAAAGTGATGGCGATAGTTTGTATATGCTTGGCCCAGGGAGTGGCACTATTAGAAGGTGTGGCCCTGTTTGAGTAGGTGTGTCACTGTGGCTTTAATACCCTTGTCCAAGCTGCATGGGAGCCAGTTTTCCACTAGCAGCCTTTAGATGAAGATGTAGAACTCTGCCTAGGTGCTACCCTGGTCCCACCATGATGAGAATGGACTGAACCTCTGAACTTGTAAGCTAGCCCCAATTAAAGGTTGTCCTTATAAGATTTGCCTTGGTCATGGTGTCTGTTCACAGCAGCAAAACCCTAACTAAGACAGTGATAATTTCTTTCTCCTCCATACTGAGAACCATTGGTAGCATTATAAAGGCAGAAACCAGCAGAAGCCACAGAGCTAGGATGAGAAAATGGACACTCCATTATATTGCTTGCTTAAGATCACATGTATACAGTGACAAGTTTGGCTCCATTATGATTTGAATGTCAAGAGTCCTTCAGAGGCTCATGTGTTTGAATATTCGGTCCCAGCTGATGATGCAGTTTGGGAACATCATGGACCCTTTAGGAGGTAGAGCCTTGATAATGGAAGTGGGTCACTAGGAACCAGCCTTGAGGTGTTATAATTTAGCCGCAATTCTTGTATGCTTTTTATTTCCTAAGAACAGAAGCAATATGACTAGCTAGCCTTCTGTTTCAGCCACCATGTCCCCTATCCTATCAAGTCTGACCTCTCTTACTTATCTTCTACATCCTGATAGACGAGATCCCTTCAGAAATGAAAGCCACAGTGAACCCTTTCTCCCTCAAGTTGCTTTTGTCTTGGTCATTTTGTCATAATCAATGGAAAAGGAACGAAGAAAATTCTAGACCAACACTCCACAAGTCTAGGCCTTCCATGTTTAATTCATGCTAAGCAAACTTGTGGCTGATATGGCAGAGCAATGTAATACTGCACTACAGTTCTGTTGGTGACCACCCCCTCCTCTCGGAGTTGTCAGCCACTCCAGAGATTAAGGGAAGAGTTGCAGTCAGCATGCATCTCATGTCACATGCCACTTGTACATGTGAGCTCAGGCCACCTGTGCAAATATGAAAAGATGTCATGCCTCTCAGGTATGACGTCCGGCAGAGTATCCCACAGTTCTCAGGAAAGCCCTTTCCGTCCTTGCCATAAGGACGCAAATAAGAGCCAACAAAATGCAGAGATAAGGAGGAGCAAGTCTAACAGAGCTGGGGTATATAGATCTTCCAGTGTTGTCTTGGAATCATGACATGTCACTCTCTGGGCACATCACTCTGCTCACTTTCCTGGCAAGAGCTTCACGGGATCTCTGTGTCCAAAGTTTAGTAGAACTCTAGGAGCTTCTATCGCTTAAATGAATTTGAATCAGCAGCTGGGCCCTTGACCTCAGTCTTTATGGCCCCCTCCACCCTCAGAAACCAGTGGCTATCATTTGCTCAAAGTCTCCTTGAATTACACAGTTGGTCTTTCTAACTCAGATAGTAGAACAAAAGTAGTACCCGCTGGGTATTCTCCCATAGGCACGAACTTATATGTGTGGTCTGAGAACTTAACATGAATAACAAGGATATTTTTATCCCCATGGAAATGCCAAAGGTATAGCAGTTCTGTCCTTGGGACCTGTGAGAAAGACAAGGCACATTCTTTATTTATACAACAGAGGAATTTGAAAACCCTCTGCCGTGTGATTTTTTTATTATAAGACAGCTGGTTCAGAATAGAAAAGCAGCAACTAATTGAGGCAAAACCTCCAGACTATTTAGAGAATTCCCACACTCAGAGTTCAAGTTCATGTCTCTGTTAAAGGGGCAGCTGTTTAGGATATAAATGAGTGATAAATGAAGCATGTTATTTAACTCATCTTTTTACCGAAGCCTTTTCTGGAGGGCAAGGCCTTGTAGAGGGATTTGAGTTGCTCAGGATGGAGTTGATGTCACCCACGCCCTTGCTTGAGGGCTTTGGCAATTCCCCTTTCATTACCTCATAGATGAAGGAAGAGCTTTGCTAATGAAGTTCTTTCTGGTGTCTCCTGGGCAGAGGGCAAATCTCACAGCACGTATCTGTTCACTTGCTTACTGTGTTTCCTCTATCTTCCTCCATGATCCCGTAGGATTTTTCAAGTTTAAACAAGCACTTACTTGTGTCTTATATCCTGTGAAAACCATGAGCTAAGCTTGACAATTATCAAAAAATAAAGTATTAAACAGAGAGCTAAGCAATGATATTACAGATGAAAGAGATTGGTAATTTTAAAGTTTCTTTGGCTTGGCATTTTCATTGTTATGATGTCTTGAAGTGTGCCTTTAATTGTTTTTAGGTGTTTGTTCTGTAAATATTTTTGAGTGTTTGCTACATTAAAGGAGCTGTATAAGACCATCCTAACAAACATGGCCAGGGCTTCATCTCTCTCTTCAAATTTAGAAACAGGATTAGAATACATTCTGGTAAGTTTAATTGACGCGGTGCTTTGTTATACATCATGGAAACACAGACGAAGGAAAAGGTGAATGACTCTTTAGATGTATAGGTACAAGGGTCAGGGAACATTTTAGGAGGTAACAATATCCAAAGTAAATGTTAGAGATGAAGAGACATGTGTCTGTAGTGACTATGGACAAAGACAGTCCTAGGCGATGTGGGAAACAGGAGCAGAGGCTGGGGGAGCAGAGGCTGGGGGAGCAGAGGCTGGGGGAGCAGGGTGGTGGTGGGAGGGCCAGGAGCTCGGCAGCGTGCCCTGTCCAGGTGGCAAAAGCTATGCTGTGCAGTTGTGATCTGTAACACATTGAATATCACATTAGCAGACCTCAGGAGTCTGCTAGAACAGGTCAAGGGCAAGAAGAAGGTGACATTCAAAACAAGATGCCCGAGAACATGAATTCTGAGAGGATACTTTTCTGTTTCACTTGGGGTACGAGTAATAGCTCTCCAGAAGATAGTTGCTCTAGGACAAGAGAGAAACCTACAAGCAAGGTAACAACAGGCCAGCCAACAACTTCCTGTAGGTAAAGTTATCAGTGGCCCACAGAATATTATATGATTCAGTTCTACATTATGAATCTAACATCAAGCAAGTTAGAAGTTAGTGGCTGTGGACACTAGGCCTATGAGAATATTTCCAGTTTATAAGGGAAGTCGATCCTATTTGAAGTAAATAGTCAGCATTGTCCCATGCTCACACATGGTAACTATGTGGCTATGAGTGTATATATATATATATATATATATATATATATACTCATATGTAATGAAAGAGTAGGCTTCTACGGGACAAAGATGTCAGTTTCTTCATTACATTTCCTTATTATGCTCCCAGATTAAAGAACAACAGTAGGTATAGAGTTCTTCCTCAATTAATTTCTTTTCTGACTGAAATAACAAAGATGTACACTCTTGTTAAAATGTCCAGAGAACAAAGTTCAATACTAGAGAAGACACATAAAGAAGGGAAGATGTGTTTTAAAATCAACAAACGCTTCAGTTTCTCCCTGAGACCAGAGTTATGCTTGCAACAACAAAAAAATGTCTACAGTGGTTTCCATATAAGATGGAATTTATTTTTAGTTTAATTATGCAGAGGTGACCTCATCGTTTACTTTGATTTCTCTGGAGAACCGATGTGTTGATGATCCTGAACTCCCGTGTAGCTCCTCTGGGAAGAGCCACATACTCAGCCATGTGTCTGGATTGGCACAGCCATGGAAAAGTGGTATCAGCCTCAATTTCTGCTGCCGACTGTATCTCACCAGAGAAGGGTTAGATCACTTCACCAAAAGTTAAATTTGCTTTAGACTCTTAGCAGCTACCAAGTTCAGTGTTTAGGAGAAAAACTGGTCCATGTGTCATAAGATGTTACTTTTTGAAAAGATGGCTAATAAAAATGGAAGTGGCTGCCTGTTAGGATGATATCATGTCAGGTTCATTACCAGGAAAGCCCACTGTTCATTCACAGCAAATGCACTGATATTGCTTCCTGTGTATATGCTAACTCTTTATCCTATTCTTCTAGGCAGTGACTGATAGGATAAGTTTAGGGTTAATGCCCAACTGGGCAGCTCGCTTGTTGGTTTCAGAGCTGCCTTTGACTTCGTCCCCTTGAAAGACATAGCTAAAGCTGTTGGTGGATGAGCTTAATTTCTTTTCAGCATAGGTATTTATCCTTTAAGTAGTAAAGTCTCCAATTTGTCATCTTTCCCTGATGACAAATATAAATATCTTATATTAAGGATATTTAATATGTTATCCCCCAAAGGGGGTGTAATATAATATAATATAATATAATATTATAAAATAAAAGACAATTAGAGACTAAAGGATGGTGGCAGAGTGGGGAGTGAGTCTCTGCTTGTTGCTGCTGCATGGGTGGGATGCTCCTGAGGGTTCCAGAATTAAACCTGTGTGTTCCTGGGTCGTGTGGCTCATAAGCAGAATTTGGCCAGTGTCCTTCTTCATCGCTGTAGTTGCTGCACTGTGGTTGAAAACATTTGGCCTTTTATGCCTTCAGCTTTGATATATAAGAGTGAATAATTAATACCATCTCATTCCCTATAAGTTATATGCATGTATTTAACACTCCTGACAAGAATCTCACTTCTCTTCTGAATTCTTCATGTACAATGCATGTTAGGAATGGAATTTCTATCTTTGGTAGACTATCTACAATAGACAGATCTGAGGAAGAATAGTTTGTTTCAGATCATGGTGTCAGAGGTTTGTGACATTGGCAAATTCCCAATTACCCGACTGACTGCCTCTGCTCAGGTCCCCAACAGTGGCTACCGAACAACACTATATATAAAATCCTCTAAATCAGTGAGTCTTAACTAGTGGGTCTCAACCCCTTTGGGGGGGTAACATATTAAATATCCTTAATATAAGATATTATATTATGACTCATAACGGTAGCAAAACTACTCTTATGAAGTAGCAACAAAATGATTTTATGGTTGGGGGGTCCCTTCAACATCAGGGAAGTGTTAAAGGGAAGGAAGTTTGAGCGCCACTGATTCAGGTAGCATTTACTTTTTAAATAACAAGAAGGATAATGCTTTAGCCATCAAACCCTACAAATAGAACTCTTTTATTTGGGGACAAGTGGCCTTTAGAATATGACACAGACAATCTAAGGTTCTATAACAATTTAGTAAAATATTTGAGAGATCCCAAATCTTCACGCCAGTGCTTTAGTGGAGTGAAAAAAGAAATACTCAAGTACTATGTTAGAAAACCCTAGAGTCTTGGCGCAGTAGATTTCTCCTTTGGTGTTTTTTTTTTTTCTTCTGCTCTCAATTCAGAATTATCATTTTGAGATGTAAGGTCGTGGGGCCTCATCCCTGGTTTTAAAAGATGTAACTCTCTGCCTTTCCTTCTAACCACTATGTTCCCAGAAGTAAAGACTCTGAGACTAATTATTTATTAATAAACGCTTAGGCCAATAATCTTGGCTCCACTCCCCCACTAGCTCCTATCTCAACAATCCAGTTTATACTAGTCTAACTTCATCTACTGGTTAGTTACCTCTCCTCTGGTTCATGCGACTGTCTTCCTCTGTCCCGGCGAATCTCTCACACCTGACTATTTCCCTGAATTCTTTTCACTCTCTGCTGGGACTCCCACCTTTTATTTCCTGCCTCAGCTCATGGGCCAAAGGCTTTATTTTATTGACAGGTGAATGCTCTTACACGGTGCAGAAGAGATTCTCTCTTCAAAAAGAGCATTTATACAATGGTCATTCTCACTGCTCTCTAAACCTGGAATAGTCTCCAAACGTAAGAGAGACAATGATGAGGATTTTGCTTAAGGATTTAAATAGTGCTTGCAGACTTCAGTAGCTCTCATATTTAAAGGATGACCAGTATCAGTTTCTCGCTGAATTTCACTGTCAGTCTAGGTCCCCTTTGTCAGCTTTCTACCCATTAATCACCTGGCAGAAGGATGTCCTTTGGTATCCTTTTGAGAATTCCGTGGACCTCAGTGGCCTCTTCATCATGTAGACTTCAATGTCTTTCTCAGGTGACATCATTGACATTGAATGGCACCCAGTCCTATGCAGATTTCAACCTCCTCTCTGCCTCGGGTCCCACAGCATCCTAGTAACTCCCACACTCTTCCCGGTCTTTCTCTTCTTGTTCAGATGGTTGACCATTTTCAATGTTGGATTCTTGGTCTCTCACTTCTCCCTTTTATTTTACTTCCTGCGAAGAAGAAGTTTTATGTCTGTCCCTTTGACTTTCAGCATCCACACGAAGACGCCAAATCCAGAGGCAGCAATAGTGCGGAGCACAGGAAGCGCATTGCATTATGGGAAATGTCAGCCGCTGTACATGCTTCAGCGTCTACATGCACTGTTTTAGGAAACATTTAATTTGTAATCAGGTGCAAAAATGTGGGACTCTCCTCTAAGCATTTGATAAAGGTGGGAGAAGGTCACATTGCCTTAAATTAGACTAGAATCCAGGGATTAAGACAAATCTAGTATACCAACTTTTCCTTGTTTTAAGTTTAGAATTCAACCCATTTTCTGGCAAAGTTGTTCCCCCAGTTCTCTGAGTCTCCCCTTTGCTCAACACATGAGATTGGGTAATCTATGCTCTTTGGGATCAAATGGAAAAAAACCCTTAAATCCGGGGTTCATATAAAGGTCAGGGAAGGAAGCCTGAAGCTTAAAGACCCATGGGGGATGGGGAAATGTATTTCACAATGCCTTTCCTTGTCCAATGTAGTTTCAAATAACTTTTATGCATTCTCCGTGAGCACAAAGGGAATCAGACTCGCAGCAAATGAGGAAAAGACTAAAGTATAAGATAGGTTAGAGCAGGAGCCTGAGTGACGAGAATTAATGACGGCGAGCAAACATTGACGTGGGGATGAAATGGCAGAGCAAGTTTGCACGGACAAGGGACAGGAATGACATAATAGAACGGTCACAGTGGGATTCTTTAAAATGTCTTCCAGAATACAGAGAAGAGGGAGCCTGGGATGAGAAAGACAAGCGAGCGGGCTGCAGAAGTTAGGGATGGACAGCGGATCTACCAGGGTCAGGATCTTAGAATATCAACATGGAGAAGCCATGTTCCTGGTTCTGAATGGCCTCACCAGCTCGTCAGCTGCAAACTTGGAATGCTGTGTTAGATTTTAGGCACAGAGGTTAATGTCTTAGACAACTGATTTAAGAGGAGGGAAGATTCAGTTTGCCTGGACATTACAAAGATTTCAGGAACTCATTACTTGGCTCTGTTGTTTTGGGCCCTGGTGGCATAAAATGTGTGAGACCAGAGGCCACTTTTTCAGTGTCCAGGAGAGAGAGGAACGGGGTACTGTTCCAGCATTTATATCTCCAAAGACCTTTCTTTCTACCAAGCTCTACTTTTTAAAAATGTCCATGCATAGGCTGGAGAGATGGCTCAGCAGTTAAGAGCACTGATTGCCCTTCCAGAGCTCCTGAGTTCAATTCTAGAGGTCCTGAGATGGCTCACAACCATCTGTAATGGGATCTAATGCCCTCTTCTGGTGTGTCTGAAGACAGCTACAGTATATTCATATAAATAAAATAAATCTTTAAAAGAATATCCTTGCACACACGTTTCTGTCTGCTTGCTATCATGTCTGTCTATCTATCTATCTATCTATCTATCTATCTATCTATCTATCATCAATCTATCATCAGTCATCAACAGAAAGTGTGTTCCTCTGGATTTTATGTATAGGAAGAAAGGAAATTTCTAGAAGAAAAGAGGAATATGAAATACTGCGGCAATGCAATTGGGATTGCCCAAGAAATGATTTGATTACAGTTACAGTTTATTTTCCACACTCGGTGTTCTGATTCCCAGACAAGATAGAGAAGAAGCCTTTGGAGGGAGTCCTAATCTTTGGGATTAGAATGAAGTTGGTCTGTTCTCAGTTCTCCCAGTACTATTTTGAGATCACTGGGCAAATGCTTTTCCCCACTGGGGCTCAGCTCTCTGATCTGCGACACGAGGCTAATGGTATATGCTGGATGCTCACACTTGGGTAAACATGCCATCCGTCCCTAGGGATACACAGTGGTGTGCCAGAGAGGTCAACCCAGAGGCGTGCGATAAATAGACACTGAACTTAGGAGAATGCTTCGGAAAATTTAAATATAGATATTTTGCCCTAAAATGTAAAACTTCCTTTGCATTATTTTTTCTAAGATTAAAAAGTCAAATGCCAAGATATTTCATGCTTCTGACAAGTTTCTTCGGGCAGTATTTCCACATTCATGAAAGCACTTCCCACATGAATTTTCATGGAAAAGTTTTCAGAGAGCTAACTAAACAGTTTCATAGCTCCCATCCACCCAGCCATGTGTCTGTGACCCGTGATTCTTCCAAAGCCTCTTCCTGCTTGCCTCGTTTATTACTTAAGTTTTCCTCCCTCTATGAACGCGTTATCCAAAGTAGATCCTCCCATGGTGCTTTTAATCCAACATAACTCTTCCAGCAAAAAGAAATAACTTTAAAACAAAACACTTAAATTTTTCTGAATAGCAGTGTGTGTGTGTGTGTGTGTGTGTGTGTGTGTGTGTGTGTGTGTGTGTGTGGGAGAGAGAGAGAGAGAGAGAGATTACTCCCCTCAAACACATGGATACCATGCAAAACTGACATCCAGAGATCCGAAGCTGTTAATCACATGGCCTTAGTTTTCCTTTCTCCTGTGTCTCCCTATTTTCCTCAAGGTAGAGGCTACTCTTTGTCATAAGAGAACTGCTACCGATGGCGACAGTGGTCCTTAATCTTCTTAAAGAAAGAGCTGTTTCTTCAGAGCCATAGAGTGAAGATCGTGTCCAGAGTAATGTAGGTCATGTTCTCCCTCTGAGCCATTAACACAGAGCTAATGAGGTGGCCACGGTGGAGAGCTACCTGAGCTCAGCCCTCCGTAGTGGGATGCCCACCCCACTCCGCTCCCCAGCACAGTGGGATGCACTGGAGATGGAGCCTTGAACTAAGTCACAGAGCCATTGGGAGCAGGAAAGAAAGGATGGCTACTCAAGAAATCACTTCTCTGAGGTTCAGCGTGTATAGAAATGGCCAGGGATGAAAATCACTTCTCCGAGGTTCAGCGTGTATAGAAATAGCCAGGGATGTTTTATAGCGAGTTTCAGTTTGTTCTTCATTGGCCTCAACCAAGTTTTATGGAATTGTAGTTTGTTGGCTAAGAGAAATGAATAATTTTCACTTAGACAATAACTAATCAGGTCCTTCTGATACACAAAATCTAAACACAAGAACAAATAAGGCAGTCATATAAGCAAATGGTCACAGTAGCTATGGAAATGACCATGAACATGTGTGGCCTATTGATCTCATTCATCTTTAATAACTGTTTGCTCAGCTGTGAGCCCTATGAGACTGGAGAACACCCCTACTTTTTTGTTCACTGAGTATCTCAAAGGCCCAATCACAGGTCAATCCATTGCCTGGCACATACTGAGTACACCACCGTATTTATTGAAATAATGTTTCTGTGAGGTAAAATCATGAGTGTATTTTAATGCAACAATAGAAACATGCATAAAAGTAGTTTGGAATACTTGGACAGTATAATGTAATGTAAGATGGCTGAGTACGTAAATTAATACCTTCTCACTTAAAAGCTGCAAGCAGATAATAAAAGGCTGGTGTCAGAAGAACTGTATGAGATTTTGATTGAGGGTGACAAGTCAGAGTGGTGTCTATGTCCTGGAAGCCTTTCTTCTATCCTGTGAGAATATTTAGCACAGCACCTAACATATAGTACACATTCAATAAATAATTGATGAATGAATGAATGAATGAATGAATATTGAGCTCTCTAATTAGACTTGGAGAATATTATGATTAGATTAAATAGTTTATGTCCCACAGTGCCTACGTTTATTACTTTATTTTCTCTGCTTTTAGTGGTGTGATTTGTGATAATATGAGTGCATTGTTATTTAAATGAAGAGCTATATTTCTTGTGAGGGGAATGTACCCCCAGTGAAATGTGCTTTGATTCTATATTGCATACCAAACAAAATCCAGCATCTTTGGAGGGCACAGGCACTGGGCTTGTCCTTAGGACAGTTGCTCCTAGTATCTGAAAGGAAATAGCTTCAAGGGTAACTCGCCAAATATACAAATTGACAATTAAAGTCCAATGGACTTATGCAGTGGACTGTTGAATAATATGAAGGACATCTAACCTGACAGGCTTCTTTTGTAGATAGGAGGGCCCGTCCCTAGAGAAGCAGGGCCATGCTCAGTGGTTTCCATGCCGGGAACTGATGGAGACAGAGCTCACTCCTCGGTTCCTCACCTTCACCTCAGGCCCTCAACCATGAGAGGGAAGAAAGAGTAATTAAGAGCAACAGACTTATTTTTTAAAAAGTTGAATTTCACATAACACCTAGGTCCCAGCTATGGGAGTCACATAAATCTTGAATAGATAGACCTTTATGTCACAAACGGACAAATTGTAATCAGAAGAAAAACAATAAATAACCATCCTCTTAGGAGGTAAGATGATGGCATGTTATGTACAAAACTAAAGCCACGGGGCCGAAGAAGTGGCTCAGTGGGTAAGAGCACTTATAGATCTTGTAGAAGACCGGGGTTCAGTTTCCAGCAGCCACATGGCAGCTTATAACCATATGTAACTCCAGTTCTAGGAGATCTGCCACTTTGTTCTCACTGCCACAAATGCATCTGGTTCACATGGTAACATTCAGGTAAAACACCCCTGTCTTGGTTAGGGTTTTACTGCTGTGAACAGACACCATGACCAAGGCAAGTCTAATAAAAAAAACAACATTTACTTGGGGCTGGCTTACAGGTTCAGAGGTTCAGTCCATTATCATCAAGGTGGGAGCATGGCAGCATCCAGGCAGGCATGGCATAGGCAGAGCTGGGAGTTCTACATCTTCATCCAAGGGCTGCTAGTGGAAGACTGACTTCCAGGCAACTAAGGTGAGGATCTTATGCCCACACCCACAGTGACACACCTACTCCAACCGGGTCACACCTATTCCAAGGTCACACCTCCAAATGGTGCTACTCCCTGATCCAAGAATATACCAACCAACAGAACCCCAGACATGAAATAAAAATAAATACATTTTAAAAGATACCTGAGGCTATTGTCACTGGAACATGCTGTCTTTTGAAACACTGAGCACAATTCTTAAACAGCACCTGAGTGATAACTTGTAAAGTACTCTGGTGAATAAGTTAGTCAACACTGGCTCTACCTTCCTGTGTTGGAACTTCTTCATCAACTCAGCTGTTAAAACATCTATTACCATTACTCCTAGGTCAGTATGCCTAGTAGACTTTGCCTATTTATTAATTTTCAATTTCATGATGTTTATATTGTTCACACGTTTTCTGAAACATTTTAATTAGTATGCATCAGGTTGGAAATCGTTTTTGTATTATTTCAAAAGATGAAACTGAATGTAGGGTGTGTGTGTGTGTGTGTGTGTGTGTGTGTGTGCGCGTGCGCGCGCTCTCTCTCTCCTATCTATATGTTATATATCTGCTGTAAGTTCACCCTGCAGCACACATCTGATGGTCCACTCCTGGAGCATTTTTTTTTCCTTTTGCAGTACACTTACTGCGTGAGCTTTGCACAATGCTTGTTCTCTTTCCAAGCACACTTTGTTGGTAGATTCACACTCCCTTGCACTTGTAAGCAAAAGTATGAATGTGCAAATCTTTGGTTAGTAATTGTAAATAAAACATCTTCCTTTGTTATGGGTGGCAATTAAAAATTTTTGGCATTGTTTTTTTTAATTTTTTTTTTAAATAGAGCTCATGTATTTTTAAAACTTCTTCCTGGGAATGATATTTTTCCCAAGTGTTCAAAATTTGTTACAAGAGTCATATCCTTGCTTTTAAAATGAAGTGCCATGTGTAACATTTATATTTAGGAGAGGTCTTATTTTCCAGTGTTCCTTTTCATTTGGCTTCTCTTATGACCTAAATGTCATTTGTTCTGTGAGCCCCTTAAATGTTCTCTTATCTAGCCAGTCTAATACAAGCCACTGTTAACATCTGTCGCATATGCCAAGCCTTCAGGAGTTCTGCTGTTCTGTGTTGATGATATTCCTGGATAAGACAAAGTGAGGTCAGGGAATGTGGCTGTCACTTTGCGCTAATAGTGTGACTCTTGAGAAGTTACACAGAAACACCTGTACTTTTTACCTGACTCAGGCTCAGTCGTATGTATTTCCCTGGTGATGTTCTAGATTTTAAGTAGAATTGGCTAAACTTAGTTCACTCAGCAAATGCTTGCTATGTGTCTGTGGTATGACAGGTCCTTCGCACTGTGACAGCCGTGATGGATGCATTGTTGGCTTCATTGAAAAAGGAATTAGCTAGTTTCAGTCTTTCTATGTATGTTTCAAGCATTCTGATAAAATATGTCAAAAAAAGGTTATCTTACTTTATCCTTTCAAAACTCCATGAAGCCCATGGTTAAGACCCTACAGACAGCTACAGAATGATGTGTAGTGACAATTGTGGAGTTTTGGTGTCTTTAAAAACCACAATAATGTTATGGGAATGTGTTTTTACCTTGATCTCAGGTCTGGGGATACTGGGCTTCTTCTGACTGAGCACAGAAGCTGACTGTGATTTGCCTCACGCTCTAGCAGGGGTGTGATTTGGCCAGCTGCAGAGAGTGTCTGTGAGTGTGACATTTGGGATTCTGGGGACTTTTCAGAGGGTATATAAATGATAGGGACCTGAAGGGTATGGGTAGTTAACTGTGAGTGAAGAAGAAACAACAAGAAGAAAAATTAGATATCCTGACAGTCAAGACCAAACTTGTCTCCAGGAGCTCAACAAATATTCCAATGATAAAGTCACTCACTTTCCAACCCTTGAATTTATTCAGGGATTTCTTTCCTTTTCTCTCTATCCTTTTCTGTCCATTATCTAGTGTCAGGAGAAGAAAGAAAAAAGAAGAGCCTGCCACGTAGCCAAAGACCAGTAACAATGATAAGATTGGAAGAATGGTTGGTCTTGAAAACTTAAAGAAAGAAATAAACTAAGTGGACTCTGTGTGTGTGTGTGTGTGTGTGTGTGTGTGTGTGTGTGTAACAATTAAAGAAGAAGAGGGATTGAATATGAGAGGGAACAAGGTGGGTGATACCTTGGAGCTTAGAGGGAAAGAAAGGAAAGGCAGAGTTGATGTAATTGTATTTTAAAGGAATCTTCTGCTAAGTACTGAGTCAATCAATGTGATTGAGGTTGGTGGAGCCTCCACGGCTTTGATGGAACTCTTGATGAGGGAGTTTAACTTGGAGGCTGAGAAGACTTGCCAGGCATTTGCAATGAATCGGCTGGTGTATGGACTGTGCTGTGGTGGATGTCAGATTATTGATGAATATGTAACATTTCAGGAGGAGAAAAGTTTTCAAAAGAAGCCAAACAATCTAATAATGATTTGTATAATGTGTAATGAGGACCATCTGCCAATAATAGGGGCCTGTTACTAGCTTAAAATAGGGGTTCCTTGTTGTCTAATGCAAAAGGAATCATGAGGTAAGTGAGTAAAAGTTTGCATGGTATTTATACAGTTATCACTGGCCTGATCTGTTTCTTTCTTGGTCAACTCCTCTTCTGTCAAGCTTTCCATTCACAACACTACTTCAAAGTCAGAAGGTAACTGCTACAGTCCTGACCACACAGTCTAAACAGCTGAAGAGAGAAAAGGAGAAAGGTATAAAGGCTGTCCATGGCTGAGTCAGCTGGCTTTGAAGCTCTTCCCAGATGTGTTTAAATGTTTCTGGAATCTGCTCAATACAGGGGAATTTGGGAATCATGGAACACTGATTCACTGATATATCTTTTTATAATGCAGTACTATTACTGCACCTAGCATACTAGAGGCCAATAACAATGTCAGCTATTTTTGTTGTTGTTGCTTTGTAGAATGTTCTTCTTCACGTACTTTCTGATGAGCATCCAACCTTTGGAAACTAGTGAACATTGCGGATAACAAATTTGTACATTGACTACCCTCCCTGCCCCCTGGTCTGCAATCTAAAGAACTCCAACTGTTTCCCCCTCAGAAGGCTTCAGAGCTCGGGATGTGATTTTAGGGGAGAGGTACATCATTCCGGTTTTTGTCTTTCTGAGGGCAAGTTTTACCCCATGTAATATGTTTCAGGATCATGGATGTATCCTACAGAAAGGAAAGCCAGGAATATCAACAAGTGTGTCTACGGAGGACTGTCCGCTGTGCTTATTAATTCATTTTCTCCGTTCTTTCCCAATGAGGATATCTCAGTTGTTGATTCTTCTCATAAGCCCTCGGTTTCTAAATGAAATATAAACCATAAAAAATAAAGCACAATAAATAGCAATACTCCTCCTGAAAGCAATAGTCCTGCCTTCTAATCTTTTTTTCCTGGAGAATGTAAGGGCAGTAGAGAGACTAGCGAGGCCCCTTAGGTACTTTGTCATAACAAAAGAAGAAACTAAAGATGCCTCAGGTAACCAGGTCGTGCCGAGGAGGGACATTTGGAATAAATGACACCCTTCGATCTACAAACATGAATCTCAAACCACTTCCATGCTTCCTGATGGATGCTCTAACTTCTCTAGTGGATTTTAGTAGAATCACATACAACCAACCTTCCTGGCTTGTTATCAGTCCTAGCTGTCCACTTGTTAATGTCGTATGCCCAAAGTACAAATGGGTAGGTTGGCCCAGTGAGTGGTGGACACCCCATGCTGAAGCTTTGTCCTGGCCTAGCTTCCAAGGGAGGAGAGCTGCTACTGGGTGGGGGCGGAAGGGATCCATGCACAGGGCCCCAAAGTAAGAAGGTTGACTCACCTAGGAACTAGAAGTAAAGACCACAACCATGGAGTTAATTGTGCCTCAAGTACCAAGACATCCTCAGAGGAGTCAGTGAGGTTTCATTCCTCTGTTTTGATTTGTTAGCACAGAGAAGAGAGCAAACAGGAGACTAGAGAGATTGCCCAGCAGAGGCATTTTATGTGGACACTGGTAGAACTTATGGGACAGTTTTCTTTGCTGTTCTTAATGTCTCCCAGGATGGCATAGCCGGTTGCAGGTTATCCTGGCATTTTCTTGACTGTTATAAACAGCTCTCTGGGCTGAAAGGGTTGTCTTTTATTTCCTCTAGCTCAGAAAAAAACATGTCATGACGGCTAACAAAGACTCACAGATCACCTGCTTTTAATGGCGACACCAGGGCTCCTCATTTTCTCTTAGTGTAAAGTTAGCTGCCTGTCATCGGAATAGCCATTTTCCCAGGGTGTGTTGTGCTAACCCAAACAAGGATTGACAGGGTGTCCTGGCCTCATGCTGCAATTGAGAGAGAAAGTATTCTTATGAATCCTCTCCTGCCCTGTTCCTATGAATGGGTCACATTGTTGGCCTTCCTTGGTTTAATTCGCGATAGACATGATGATGATGGTGGTGGTGGTGGTGATGATGATGATGATGATGATGATGATATTATTCTTTTCCAAATAACTGGGGGTGGGGGGTGTCCTCACAGGACAGTAGTGGCCCTTATTGAGACTGACAATGGTATTGACAGTGTCAGAAGGCCCTGGTGTTGAAGGTCAGGTAACTGAAAGCTGGAGATGATTGTGACTAGAGAGGTCTCCTGCCTCAGGAGGCAAAGACGTGACAGGTATGAATTCTATAGATTTTGAACCTCAGTTCTAAAGATATTGGGCATTGATTTGGAGGAAATTCCTTCTAAAGAGTTTTCTGCAGGGGGCACAAAGTTGGGTGGGCGAGGAACGGGGGAGCTGGGAAGAGTTGGGGTGCAAGGGTGAATGTGGGAGGCATTTTCAACCAGACACCAAGGCTTTCGAATTCCTTGGCTCCTTTATCCCTTCCTGAGTGGTATTTATCACACAGGGAAGCTCACACAGGATTTATCACACAGGAAATCCCCACTGTGCAGTGGGGGGCGTTCGCTGGAGCGAGCATGTGTGCTGTCATTGCAAATGTGTCTCCCCCCCCCACCCCCCCCCCCACACCAAGAAATCAGGTGTGGGTGCCGTCTCCTGATGGTTGTCTTAATCAAGGTGATGGTCAGGATTATCAAGACGGGCAAAAGGGAGTGATCTAATAATGAAGTGCTTGTTCCTGGAGAGTGAGAAGGGGGAATTTCAAACGATCTTCCCACAAAAGGATACATTTCTGAGGGGAGAGGTATGACAGTCACCTTGATTTCATCATTGTTCACCATATAATGTCTTATCTTGGGAAGACGTGGAGTACAGACACGGGGGCATGGGGGGGGGCGGTAACAGACATGTGGGCCCCTACACAGGGGGTGCAAGTGTGAGCCCCTACACAGGGGGTGTAATAATTATGCATATGTATGGGGTATGTGTGATTTCAATATATGCACGTAATACCTAATGAACAAATTAGGGTAAATGTTATATCCTTCACCTGAAAATCTTTTTTTTTTTTTTCTAAATTGGGGTCATTCAAGTAGTTTCTCCAGTTTTGAAATATACTGTACATTGTTAACTGCAGACATTATTCTGCTGTGTTACAGGAGCCCAGGACTCTCTTGTCCTGTCTAACAGTAACTTCATTGGTTAGCCAGCCTGTTCTTGGTCTGAGAACACCCTCTGTGGCTGCTGCATATTGCCATCTTGTAATTCTTCATGATCTTGATACTTAATACTTCACAAGACATATAATTGCTCAAAATGAATATACTAGCAATCTATTCTTTATATAAATGCTCTTGATGTGCTCGTAAAATTTTATCTCCTTTAGATTTATATTGTGGGAAAATTGTTTCTTCTAATATTTCTAATTAATTTATATTTCTTATACAAACATACATTATATCCAATGTATAAATTAAAATCCCTATCTAGAAATGCTATAAATTGATGAAGACAAGTGATTGAAGGATTTTGAATTCAAAACTGTAACATTTTATGAGGGCTGGAGAGATGGCTCAGTGGTTAAGAGCACTGGCTACTCTTCCAGAGGTCCTGAGTTCAATTCCCAGCAACCGCATGGTGGCTCACAACCATCTGTAATGGGATCTGACGCCCTCTTCTGGTGTGTCTGAAGGCAGCTACAGTGTAGTCATACAAGTAAAATAAATCTTAAAAATAGCCAACATGTTTTCATATTTAAACCTCATTTATTCAGATGCTTGCTCTCACCCTACATAAGTGTCCAGGATCTGCACCTTTACAATGTATTTTTTTCACGTACCTGGCAAGAGGGAAGACTCAGCTTAAGAATTTCTTCCATCAGATTGGCCTTGGGCATATTTGTGGGACATTTTCTTCATCCCCCAGTGGGCAGTACCATCCCCTTGGCAGACAGCCTGAGCTGTATAAGAAAGGGAGGGGAAGGTGAGCCTGGGATCAAGCTAATAAGCAGCATTTCTCTATGGTCTCTGCTTCACATCCTCATTTCAGGTTCTTGCTGGAATCTGGAAGAAATCCTGTCCTGCCTTTCCTCCAAAGAGTAAGAGAAAGTCAACCGTTTTGGCTCCCCAGGTTGTGTATGGTCAGGGTGTTGATTCAAGCAACAGAGCAGCAATCCAGAACTAGCAGCCATCCAGAGCTAGCAGCAGTCCAGAGCTAGCAGCAGTCTAGAACAAGCAGCAGTCTAGAACAAGGGCTCAGCTCGCTTCATCCTTTTTCCTGCTGAATGGATAAATGAAGGTAAGCGGCAGCAGCCAACAGTATTCTTGCTGCAGTTCAGTGCTATCCTTGAGGTCATTGGGAAGCAGACAGGAGTCCTCTATAAACTAGGAAGAGTGAGGCAATACACTCAAACACTAACTCACTGTCGCTGAGCACCAAGGCATCGTTTACCTCAGGAGGTTTAGGATAGAGACTCTGTAGCTGTGTTCTGCCCACCAGCACTTCTTACTGGGTGTGGGGAAAACGCCTTGGCAGGGGTCTCTGCCGTCTTGGATGGATTGCATTTGGATTAAATGTATTAGAATAGGCATAGGGCATATTGATAATTGGTTTCGTCATTTTGGTTATTGATAGTCTGCCGAGCACATCCTTAATTACGGCTGCATTGGTAGAAGCAGAGAAGAGAAAGCCAAGCGTCCATGAGGTAGGAGACGGGGGTCTTTTAATACACTGGAAACGTGGCATGGAGCTTTGAGACAGCACAGCAGAGTATTAGCTGGACTTTCTGTCTCTGTGACAAAACACTCGGCCACATGCTTACTAGAGGAAAGAAGTGTTTGTGCTGATGGTTTCAGAGGCTTCAGTCTATCACGGTGGGGACAGGAGGTCACATCACGAGTCAGGAAGTAATCAGGGACCAGATATTACACTCAAAGTACACCCCCAAGTGACCCTCTTTCTCCAGCGAGGCTCCCCGCTCTTCCACCACCGCATGCATATGTCCGTTAACCTCTTAGAACTTCGCCATCAAGTGAGACCAGCTCGCCAAAGTGTTACACCATAAAGGATTAAATTTTTGACTTGTGCTGCATTAAAAAATTTAGATAAAAAGAAAAAAGATATCAAAACAGGCCTCTCAGGAGGGTGCCTTTAATTTTAGGCACTGTGATAGTACAGGAACTTTTTTTCCTACTAGAGGCTTGGCTCCTGGCTTGCCCTGTTTTTCCTGTGCTCCTTTAACATTTTTATTAGAAACAAAAATGGAGTCTCTTTCTGGATTCTTTAAGCATTCTGCTGGAACATGAGAATTTATGAGCCAATGACATGTATGTGTTCTGCTTAAAAGCCACAAAAGTGTTAGAAAACACTTTTATTAGAAGTTGCTGATTTTAGTGGTTTTTTTTTTTTAACTTAACCAGGATTGTTTCTTTTATCTTTGAGATGCTATATCATTTTCCCCTCCTCCTTCTCCCTTCCAGACCCTCCCATTCATCCCTTCTCACTCTTTTTCACTAATTGCTGTTACCTGCATATAGGTACACACGCATGCGCGCATACACGCACATACTCCTGACTATAGCCTGCTCCAATATACTTTACAGCAACACCACTAGTAAAGCCAGAAAGGAACGGCGGCGGGAGAAGGCACAAAGAGAGACTGTTGTCTGGACAGAAGCGCCTTTTCCCAGGGGAGCTCAGTTCAACATGCTGAAACCTGACTAAGTGTCAACGTTGTGGGTGGAGAGCACAGGGTCTTTTCTCCTGGTTCCCAGCTACACTCTAGCCTGGAAAGGAGGGTAAACAGATACCTCTTGCTCTCTGTAGAAACTGCAACTTATAGTATCATGGGGGTGGGGCAGTGTGGTTTAATTTTGCATTAAGAACATTTATTTGTGATTTTGCTTTGCTTTCACTGGGCTTTCTTAGACGCTAATTGTATGATTAAGGCAGATGTGGGCACACCCAGGACTCATAGGCTGTTCAACATGTTCTTTTCCCTCTCTGTGTAAGGTGCCATGGTGGTCAGCCAAAGCTTTAGTGGTCTAGAACTCATTTGAGCGGGTTCCCACAGAAGCCTGCTCCACCCCTTCTCCAGGACCGGCAATGGGTCTTTGGATGTTTTCATTCTGGGTCTTGCCTCCAGTGACTGACTGTCTGATCTATACTCATTAAACTTGTTCAGTGAGTAGCAGGATGTGTTGCTGAAGAACCAGGCTTGTCTTTTTTGCTAACTCATTTCTCAGCAGAGATGGCACGGGCCCCACCCTACTTCATCTTGCTGAAAACCTTCCCCTCTGAAGCCACTACAGGCAGAAGCCTTAGGATAGAAGTCCATATTCTCCTTTGCCTGGCAGAAGTTCTCAGTGACTAGTGATGGATGGGGCATCCATTCCGGCACGCTGTCTGCTTCCCACTCACATGGAGTTGATTGCTGAGAGCTCAGACTCTCTGGGTACCATCTCCACACTCTTTGTGCCCCTCTGCCCTTTGTCACAACTAACTTTTCCTCCCTCATACTAGCTGGCTGCTCTTGCAGACAATGCCTGCTTCCATTTCCAGATGGCTCTGTCTGTAAAGCTCATAGACTTTCCAACAACCACCCTATGGTGTATGGGCATCATGCCTGTTCAGCTTTCATGGAATTTCTTGCTAATAGGCGTTTGCCAGATAAGTAAACGTTTGCCAAAAAGAACTTGAAAACCAAGTTTTCCTTACTTAGAGTTTTCGGTGAGAAAAGTCTTCCAGTTGGTTTATATCTGAATGGGCATATCAAAGCAGATTCTAGTCTGCTGGGGTTCCTATTAGACTCCATGTCCTATATAGATTTTATTCATTTTAGAAGGTCTCTATGGTTTAGGAAACAGATTCCTTTAAGGTCAGGCAAGTTAGGACAGAAAATGGGGCCGCTAGAGGGATGATTTGTAAACTAGCAGCCCTGGGTTCAGGAGGCTTTAGCTGAGTCTCATTCAACCTTTCCATTAGGCTCCTGCTGTGTCTTCATTTTTGCTTGAAGTCCTTGGCTGCAGAGGTGCACACAGATTCGTCACTTGGGCCTTGAGTTCATGGATTTGTACCTCATGACTCTTTGAGATGCTAGATTCTCACCAGAGGAAGATTAGCTTGGAAGTCCTGTCCCAAGAACTAGTTTAATTAGGAACATGTTTCTTGTCTCCTGCAACCATTCTTTGATAAGCTAACAAATCCCCAGAATTCCTAGTAATTTTATTTTTTTTCTTGTATTTGGAGTAGATTGAAACCTATACCAATTTTGTCATGGTATTTATTCTTAGCTTGAAGAAAGGAGAGTATATTGACTCAAATACACCAAGAATGGCCAGACCACTATGGTCATTACTGACATGTGAATAAAAAATGACAAGCCTGTTAATATTTATATTGAAGTCATGATTAGCACAGCAAAGCAGGAAGGATATGTCT
>LR749874.1:1074063-1138156 GCA_902729485.2 Mus minutoides | reverse complement strand
CACACACACACACACACACACTCACACACACACACTCACACCTCAAGTAAACTGCAAAATTTAAGGTCTTCTTGTTTATAATTTCATAACCTATATAGTTATGAAGTACTTTCATGAATATCTATAGCAAAGCTTCTGTAGAATTCTTTGATTCAGTCACAATTCTGTTATATTAAAAGTAGGTTAGATTGTGGTCACCATGTGAGTCTCATCTGTGGAATATGTTATGCAGAAAACACATCCTGTTGGTGATCAGCTGTCCATGGAAGAAGCAAAGGCCTGATGAAGAGCCTTTGTAAGCCTTGCCCTTGTTAACAGAAACAAAATCTGCAAGTGTTTCTCTTATTCCTGAGACTCATGTTCCTGAATGTTTTGCCAACAGTGTCTCTTAGATCGAATTAAAAGCACTGACTCCTTAGGATTTGCTATCTGTGCACTGAGAAAATTGGCTAAAACTATAGAAAAACAAACAAACATACAAACAAATAAAAATACCGTTCAAGACAGATCCTTCCTCTTGGGTAAACAAGAATGACAGTAATAACCATTTCATGGGACGATTATGAGAATTTAATGACTTAACATGAGCATGTCATGGCCTATACCACAGTGCGTTTTGACTATTATTATGATCAAGTTCCTCTGATCCCAGGAACAAAAGGGAATTATCTGCCAGCAGACTAGTTTTCAGTATCAAATTCTGTAAACAAGTAAACATTGACATGTTTATTTGAAGTCATCTTATTATTATAGCTCTTATCTTTATAGCTTGAATGACCCCGATAGACAGGAATAGGAAACATTCCACTTTAGGCTCAAGACATCATATGTTCACCTCCTCCTCACTATGCTGTGCCTTTTATAACTTCATCTGAAGAAGACGCCTAGTATCATCTGTGCCGGAGACACTCAGATTTTGCTAATAATACACACATTGCTCAGCAGTGCTGAGCAGTACCCTCCTGCTTCATCCAGATGTTTGGGACATATTTTCAAGGTAATTTCCCCTGGAAGATCTTGGTAGGGAAAAATCAGATGTTGTGCTGAAATGTCATGTAAACTTATCTGTTGTTTGAGGAGGCGATACCTGATTGTAAAAAAAAAAAATGAGGCTTAAAGAAAGACACTGGAAAACATAAAGACTTAAAAAAATATGACTTACATCAGCTTTAGTGATATTTCCAAAATCAGTTGCATAGGATGCACCGAGAAATGGAGGCCCATGGTTAGGTGAATTTATGGTGCATTCTCTACCCAATGTGAGAGATTGACGTTGTATGTTAGCTAACCCAAAGCTTGTAGGAACACCGTAGGTGGAGAATCAATTTCCTCAGAAAAGTGTGAGCACGTCTTTCTGCTGTGGAGTAGATCAAACGCCAGTTGCTGAAGCTGCTGGACCCTACTACATGGTGATCGATTACCTGGTTTTTCAACATGTACAATGGGGTGGTGATTAATCCAGTACTACTATGTTTAGTATGTGCATTTCTTCCTTCAGACATGAAGAGAAGGCCCTTGATGGTAGTCAGTTTGCTAATCCATTTCAGAGGAACTTCCTACAGAGACAATTGAGGAGAAGAAAGAAAAGAAAGAGGACTGTATATGTCTTGCCTTTGGCTTTCTTAAAACTCTGCTTATAAATTGGTGGCCCATGAAATAGTTCTATTTTGTGTCATATTTAGGGCATCCCCACTGGAGCACTTGGACTGAAGAGCATTTGTGACATTTTCTTGTATTTTATTGACTATCTCAGTAATACCCAATCTTATTAGGATTGTTGTTCAGATTTCTAATGCAAAATTTATTGAAGATATGATACTGTTAAATGCCCCACTGTTTAAATTTCTTTGATTAATACTTTGTGATCTATTCTGTTTAGAATTTAGTGCTAAAATGTTTGTTTTTCCCTAAAAGAACACATATTTTATCTTATCAGATGAATAAAATAAAAATAAGTATCCCTCCACTATTTCCTTTTTATCGTGGCTGCCTGTAAGATCAAAGTAAAATTTTATAGACATTATAGTAATAGCTATTCAAACCTTTAAAGAAACAGCTTATGTATTATTTCAAATCTCTTAGAAGCAGGTGGTACTTAAATTTTATGTTAAAACTGAAGTACATTCCTTATGCAAAGCCTGTGTTCAGAAAATTCATTTTCAAGCTTTTTAACTGATACTGTTTTCTTTGAAATAAAATTATATGCATGTTAAATTTTATAATTTAACTGGGCTTTAAAGTTTTTTATTCCATGTATAGAAAACACAATTAGAAATATTCAAATTAAGGAATGCAGGTAACATCAGTTTTCAACAAACAAATCAATTTATTTCTGTACATTAAAGTACCAAGAAACACACATTAATTCCGTAAGAACCCAAGGCACAGTTACCTGGTGCTTGGTCTTGACCCTCTTGGTGCTTGGGTGAGAACTGGTAGCAGGAAGTGTTCACTCCCATCTCTTGCTCAGTGCTCTCTGGATCTGCGCGTCAATCAGGGAGAACATAGCATGCTATGTCCTGAATGCAGCATCAATAAACCATTGTCTGGATGGCCGTGTGGGTCTTAACCTGCCCCTCAGTCTTCTACCCCTTCAGATCTGCTGATGAAGAAAAGTGAGTTTGAATGGTCTGGCCACCTTTTGCTGTGCCTCTTTTTATTTAGGTATTTTTCTTGACTCCTAGAGCTGTAGGGCTTTTGTTGCAATTATAATGGATAACGTTTTTATGAGAAGTGCCATTTCTTCAAGACTTCTTTCTTCTTAAATTCTCTTCTGTTTTGGTAAAACTCTGGCACTATGAGGTTGCTGACAGAGAGGGAGGTGGAGCTTCCGGGAGTAGAATACTTAAAGAACATGATGATGATGACTGAGTGACTGAATGAAAGGCTGAAATAAGTCAGAATTAGCCTTTTGTAGGAGAGGCTAGCAGATCCATTCCCTGCACTTTCTGTGCTAAAACTAGACGCCATGGACAGAAAGCACGATGACGTGGACTCTTACCCCTAAAAGATTATGTTAAAAAAACAAACTCACGTTTAGTCACAGCACTTAGGAGGCAGAGGCAGGTGGATCTCTGAGTTTGAGGCCAGCCTGGTTCACATAGCCATGTCTAGGCCAGTGAGGGGCTGCATAATGAGAGCCCATCTCAAGACCTACAAGCAACCCCAAATAACCTTGTAGGGAGCTGAAACTTGTGAGTCTTGGACCTGAAATTCCTGGTGTGATTGTGAAGGAAGGAGAGCCACACTGGAGAAGTAACAGAAGTTCACAAGACATCTGGGATGGGGTGAGCTTTGCACACTAACATGGTGCTGCCTGGACCAGGGATGGAGTTTCGGGAACCCAGACCCTCAAAGTGTTTCTCATATACAGCCCAGTGGGGTGGCTAGCATGAGCAGTCGGACTGAAACTATCCAGGAAGAAGAAGCTGCCATTGCTAGTGTGTGCACAGACTGTTCAGTCACTCTTAAACTTCTGGTACCTGGGTAGAGAATGGCTTCGTCTTCCTGAATCTGACAGGAGGGAAAGGCTTTGCTGGTTTTCCATGAGTCTGATTCCTCAGCCTTTAACATGCAGAGCCTGTGCCAAACAATACATTCAGTCAGGATCTCTCTCCTCCATACAATACATACATGTCCAGCGTGTGGCCCACGCGGGGCTTTGCCCTAGGGTGTCCATGAACTCAGCCCAACACATTTGCCGACAAGATCATGTCACAAGGTGAGAAGGTTGGACACTTTGGCTGGATGCTAGAGGAAGAGTTCCTCACTGTTGGGCACAAGCAGAGTTGTGATTTCCAGATGTGAAAACATCTGTAAGACTCTCCTCCCCGTTGCAGCCCCTGGCACCAAGGCTTGTCGCTTTATGTCTGTCTCGCTGTCCCAGCAAGAGCTCCAGAGTCTCGAGTCTCTCTCCAGTCACACTGGGTGCTACTTAGTGCTCCAGAGTCTCGAGTCTCTCTCCAGTCACACTGGGTGCTGCTTAGCGCTCCAGAGTCTCGAGTCTCTCTCCAGTCACACTGGGTGCTACTTAGCGCTCCAGAGTCTCGAGTCTCTCTCCAGTCACACTGGGTGCTGCTTAGCGCTCCAGAGTCTCCAGTCTCTCTCCAGTCACACTGGGTGCTGCTTAGCGCTCCAGAGTCTCCAGTCTCTCTCCAGTCACACTGGGTGCTGCTTAGTGAGTGTTTTGTGAGATGGCGAATCCATTGGTACCTGCAGTTTAAATAATGGCTTTAAGCTTTTACGTTTTCTCAGATGTCCAGAATGAAGAAGAGATAACAAAAGAAACACTCTGGTTATATGGTGCTGAAAGGGTGGGACTTGCCTTCACACATCTCTGGGAACTTGAAGGGACAGATGCAGAATCCTTGGGCCTCAAAGCTGAGTTTTGAAGACTTCTCCAGTTTGCCTTTTTTTTTCTATTGTGTGTTTTTTGCTTGTTTTCTTGTTGCTGTTGTTGTGGGGTTTGTTGTTGTTACTTTTGTGTGTGACATAGAGCCTTGCTGTGTCATTCCAAGGGGCAAGAAGGGGCTTTGTAATCAAAATCTCTTTATCTGGACTTCCTTGATGTTAGGATTCAAAGGTACATATATATGATCGCATATAATTTTCACTCTGTGCTTTCTAATGTTTGGTCACCGACTTATGTCCAGTTTTCTGTTGTTCTCCCCACTGACGCCCCCCCCTCAAAATCTTTTCTGAGGCTCAACACCAGAAGGTGCACAGCCAACACTTACACTTCCATATGCCTCAGACTGGGTTTCACAGGATGGTACAGCCTGAAAGCAGCATGGTTGCTCCACTCGTTGGCCTTGCTGAAACAGTTTGGATGTAGTGGTAATATGGTGGTTTCAGACTTGGGCCGTCTTTCCCTCCCTGTGGATAACCTGAGACCTTTGCGGGCCTGTGACATAGTTCCCCTGATTCCTCAGTATGAAAGTGTGTTTCTTAGAACCCAGGAGCACAAGCAAAGAGAAAGCTCAACCTCAAAAATCTGAATGTACAAATGACACTCACTACTGCTCTTCTCCTGCTATTGGGCAGGGAGGGGGGGTGGGGGCCGTGAGCCGGCTGATTCTCTCTCAGCAAACAGGTCAGAATGATTGAGGGAATATAAGTGGGGGGAAGGGAAGACCGGGATGGGAAGTTCTTGTTTCATTCCGTGCCCGGGGTTGTGTGTGCTACACCTGTGTATCCCTAGATATGTTGATCACAGTCTCCAGCATCATCTGTTAAAAGACTTTAATTAAATGCATTGATCAGATATCAGAGAATATCATGAGTATGTTTTTCTCTGATGGATGAGGCATCGAGCTTGCGGGATGTGAGTCTTTTGGATACTGTGACTTTATGAAAGATTTGTAAGTTTCCTGGGTTCCCCACATTATTGTAGAAGTGATTTGGCAATGTTTCATTGTCCTCAGACAGTAGCTAGTGATGACATTTGAGATATGTTAGAAGAGGAGGAGTTTGGTTAATGAAATGGTGTTTTAGAGAATAATCTGGTGCGGGAAGAATGAGCCCAACATGGAAGAAAAGGGGGCGTTCCTATCATCATACACCTCATTTCCACACACCATCTACACCTTCAGAGCAGTATACAAGTAATCCCTTTGGTGACGGAAGGCGTTACTCATGCTGAGTCTTAACTGGATACGGGCAGCAGAGAGTTAAACAAGAGTGTGAGCCAAATCTGATCCAAGCAACAGGTTAGGAAACAAAAGCAGCTTCACACAGCCTGTGAGCTGATAAAACATCCTGGTGGGAACGGGATTTAAGTCAGAGCAATTTTGCATATGGGAAAAATTTTCAGGATCAAAAAAATCCTTATCATTCTGGAGCAGGCAAATAAACTATCTGTCTGAAGCATCCTTAATTTGGTACCCAGTCCAAGGTGTTTGCATATTTCTCAGCACATGATTGTTGTTCGTTCTTTACAGAGAGTCCTGGCAGGTATAATAACTGGTGATCGTGGCTACATGAGCAAGGAGGGCAGAAACCTGAGTTCTTGACACATTAACTAACACATTAATGTGTTAGCAAAGAAAGCGAATGGCAGAGAGGAGAGAAAGGAGACAAGGGATAAGTTAAAACACAAGGTCAGCAAGACAAAACTTAAATAAATCAATACAGTGGTCAGTGCAAACAAAATGAGAGGGAGAAGCAAAACGTGAATGGTTGCTAAAGCGAAGGCAAAAGTGCAGTGCAGTCTGCGTATGTGCACGGGGTCCATTAAGGTCTGAGTCAACTATGACACTGTCTCTTCAGGTCCCATCTGCTCCTCGGTTTGTCCTAATAAATTTCTACTCTGAAATTACATTTACCACGGCCACCTGTGGCAGCCACCGTGCACAAAGCTGGAGTCCCCGAATCTTTGACATAGGTCACCATTTCCGTTCTTGGCAGGATGGAGTGCCACCTTGAAGGTCTCTCCTTAGTGTCGCCATGATCCGCCTTTCCCCCCTCAGAGCTTCTCTGGCTTCACTTGTTCCAGATCTTCCTGGACTTTTTCCTTGCCCCGCCTCCGAGTCCTGCGTGTGCATCTCTCTGGATTGGCTCCTGCTGGCTTGATTCTGTACTCTTTTTTTCTCTGTCTCGTCTTCTTGAAAGTAAGGGGCAGGGGGTGGGGGACGCCAAAGTACCACCATCACCGGTATTTTCATGCCAAGCAAGAACCCTGTGGAAGCCTTAAATCCTTAAAATGTATTTTTAAAAAAATGGTGTTAAACACAAAAATAATTCTCAAACTAGATGTGGTATATGTCTATGGATATCCTTCTACTCAGGAGACTGAGACAGGAAGACCATGAGTTCCCGGCCAGCCTGGGCGTATACATGACAAGATTCTGTCTCAAAATACTGAGTAGATGTAGTTCAGCGGTAGAATGCTTGCCTTAGCACGCACAAAACTCTAAGTTCAAGCCTCTCACTGAAAACAACAACCCTGATCCATTCAGTCAAGTTTAAGTTGACCTATGTGTATAATCGCCATGGCGGTGAAGCTTTGAGGGAAAGAATCAGTCTATTTTTTCAGATTACTCTTTTTCTTTCTGTCTGCTGTTTTTGCTGATGGCCCAGCTTCCATCACCTTGGAGGTAATCCGGCGTGGTTGCTCTTGCCGCCCACCTCCCGTCCTTTATGGGTCCTTGTTCACCTCAGCGTGCCTTCTTCCTAGTCCACTACCTCACCCCTGGGTCTCTGCGAACACGAACCACATGGTATGCAGCTGATAGAGAATTTCTATTTCTCCATTCCTGGTCTCTCTTCTTTCTTTATTTCTAGGTGACGTTTCTACTCTTCGATGAAACTGGTGGTTTCTTTCTTCCCAGTGTCCTCTGGACTCTCTTCTTCAGGCTACCCTCTCTGTTAGGTGTTCCCAATGCTGTCTTTGTTACTTTGTAGCGGGATCTAGCACACTCTGCTGGCCCTCGGTCTACCCGGAACTCTACTGTTCCTCACTCGCTGGACTTTGCCCGCTTACCACTGGGCTCCCAGCCTTCTGCTGTGATTTTTCTCTGGGAGACTTCTGAGACTTCTGCTGATAGGGGGGCTGTATCCAACAGTTGCTTCCTGACCCCCGCACCCGTTCTTTATGGTTCCCAGTACACTTGTCATGGCTTATCTGATAGCTCATAAAACCCATAGGAGCAGAGACCATTTCTTCATTTATTTAAGACTGAATGTCCAATTGCTTGTCATTCTTCAAAGCATGATGAAAGGATATTGAATTAGTGAGTTATAGAGTCCTGTCCCCAACCCCAGTCAACTTCAATTGTCATCTTTCTGTTAAATACTCAGATATACCAAAAACATACACATTCTTGAACATACTTATGTGTGGATTGCCTAATATTTGACTAGCAGAAATGCCAAGGTCATGATTGACAAAGGTGGATGATAATAAGTAGAGAGATGACTGAGCACGGCGCAGAATCCGAGTCAATGCAGATGGGAAGGACCTTCGTGGAAATGATAGAAGACGTAAGCATGTGAGTCTAACAGATAGCATTTTACCAAGGGAAACTTCTCGTTTTGATGATCATCGTGAAGGTTGTGTGAGGTCCTTACAGGGCAAGCTGTTCAAAGTGCAACAATTTTGTACAATTTTTCTAAAACTCTTCTCAGCGTTCAACAGTATTTCAAAATAATAATAATAATAATAATAATAATAATAATAATAATACAAAAACAAAGTGAAAAATCACCCAGGAGTTTTTAAGTACAGAGAATATGTCTGAAGGTTTAGATTCCTAACCCCGAATAACATCAGCCTAGTAGGTGTTCAATAAACACCACATTGTTTTGTGCTTACCTGCTTGCTCTGCTGCGGTCTGTGTTGTCCCCTTCCTTCCTGCTGCCCCTAGCAACAGCCCAGCTCCTCAGGGGGAAGTCTGCTCCCAGAGAGGCTGTGCTGTGGAGGGCAGAGCCTCACTGAAGGCAGCAGAGACAGGGTGCTGAGCGCATCCTGTGTGCTGGGAATTTGCTTTCATCTGGACTAAGAGTAGAGTTTAAAAAATAAAATGTGCTAGAGGAAAATCGTCTAAGATGGAGATGACGTCATCTACCTGCCTCTGAACTTTTATTAATGCATGACTCCTAAGATAATCTAGTTATATTTCCGATTTTGCATCTTTGTCAATACTTTTAGGGATGATTTTAACCTCCTGCTTATACACTGAGGAGTGACCACGTTTTCATTAGTAGCATCACTGAGGAGTTCTCGCTAATTAATTCTCATTAATAGCATCTTATCTCGATTTAATACAGAATAGTAAATATTTTTATATTTAAATATTTTAAACAGATAAAAAATATCATTGTCTTAGTGTACTGAAATAAAAACATAAAACAGTATGACTTTTATTAAGGAAAAAAATGCATAATAAAATAAAACTCCAGAAACCTTTGCAAATGTTCATGAGTTTTCCCAAGGCCATTCTCAACTTGCCTATAATTTTTCAATGACTGTGTAGTAATGCATATGATTAATAATTAATAATAAATAAGACCTTCCTAGCAGTTGAACATTTCAGGAAGGCTTTCTAAAGTTTGCCCTTTCAGAGAAATTCAGGGCTGTGTTGTTATTTTTCTATTGCTCAGGAAACCATTGCTAGTAGTTTCTATTGAAAATAGACAATTTCCATCTCAGAGCTGAACTGCCATTTGGTTTAGTTCAGTGCTTCTCAAAAATTCCCTAATGCTGTGACCCTTTAACACAGTTCCTCATGTTGTGGTGCCCCCCCAACCATAAAACTATTTTGTTGCTACTTCATAACTGTAACTTTGTTGCTGTTATGAATCATAATGTAACTATTTTGACCCGAAAGGGGTCGGGACCCCCAGGTTGAGAACCACTGGTCTAGCAGGCCAGCAGAGCTAAGGCCATATTAGTAAATAAGTTGCTGTTTTTCCTGGTTCTCTGGCTGCTTCCCTAGAGCTTTTGGTTGCGCACAGCTTCCTAGCTGTGCCTTTCTGGGGTATCTCTTCACTTTGTGTCTAGACACTTACACTTCCTGCACAAAAGCACGCAGGTATGGAAAGTTCAGTCCTTGGAGCGGAGATCTCAGTGACTGGTTTTTATAATGCAAAGGGAGAAAGGAAATATCTTGTAATGCTTTGTCCTTAGGAATTTTGAACAGCAATCAAGAAAGAAAAGAAAACCAGGAGTCCCCCGTTTTTTATATAGAAAATGTCTATTGAATATCCGAAAGGAGCACAGAAGAAGGCCAGCAAAGGTGTGAACTCAGAAGCACTAGTTGTGTGTAAGCGCGTGTGTTGTGTGTAAGCGCGTGCTCCCCCCGCCCCTCAGGTGAGGTCTACCTATGTAGATCCGATTATTCTCGAACTTCCACATAGCAGGCTAGTCTTGACTCTTTAGAGGTCTGCATCTTGTCTCCTGAGTCCTGGGATTAAAGGCTCCCTTCTGGAGAGCACTTCAGGGCTGGTCTATAGTGTAAGCTACCTTTGCCTTATTTTTCAATGATGAGCAAAAAAGCACTTGAACATTATTTTCAAGCTCTGTAAGTTTGAAGGGAGATGGAGACACACACAGAGAAGTAACTACGTCCATGTTCCTAAGAAGATAATCTTGAAACAGTCTTAGAATGTAAATCCTGAACTTCATAGAGGTCCCTTGCTATTATTATTTTAATTTGCAACTGAAGAAGCCATCCCCCGACAGGCAGACCAAGGACATTCTGTGCTCCATCCTTGCTCCTCATCAAGACCCATACATACTTACATGGCTTCCATCTCGTCATGAACTTTTCTGAAACAGCAACCAACACGAGATGAACTGAGATAACCAAGTGTCTTAGTTAGCGTCAGATACATTGACCAAGACAGCTCTTATAAGGACAACACTTAATTCGGGCTGGCTTACAGGTTCAGAGGTTCAGTCCATTATCACCAAGGCAGGAGCATGGCAGCGTCCAGGCAGGCCTGGTGCAGGAGGAGCTGAGACTTCTACATCTTCATCTGAAGTCAAACAGGAGAAGACTGGATTCCAGGCAGTTAGGATGGGGGTCTTAAAGCTCGTGCCCACAGTGACACGTCTCCTAATAGTGCCACTTCCTGAGCCGAGCATATACAAACCATCATATCAAGCAAGCATTGCTTCTTCAGGACAGTGGCTCTTTCTAAAGGTAAACGTTGGTCAGGGAGCAAGGCGCCTGTACCAGGGAATTACGCATTCAGTGACTAATGTGCAAAAGTGTGGGTTATTAAAGATACAGATGTTTATCATGTTAGCTTGCCCTCCAGTGTCCTCTAGTGACCTCCAGCGCTCTCTAGCGCCCTCTAGCCCACACAGCAGAAACAAACCTTTCCTGTCTCTGCTGCTCATTTTTAGCTATCAAGCATTTGTTATATTACTCATATGAAGGGCCACTGAATAGTTCCTCCATGCTCTCTTCATTTGGCAGACATGTCTCTTATAGAAAAGAGTTTGTCAGTAGTTTGGCAGAAGAAAACACATCCACACTGCTTCTGTGTCAGTAGATGCAAAAACACTGCACTGCTCCATCTGAAGCCTGGTGTTGAAGCCTTAGGCTTGACCGATCAAGGGCAGACAGCTCAGTTTCCCATCCTTTGCCCCCGTCGTCCATCTATAAGCTGAAGTTCATAAACCCATCCCATCCTGGACTATGGGAAAGAGGGACTTGTATTGTTAGGTAACTGTCACCAGTCCCTGACTTCTTACTGTCTGTTACCCTTCCATCACCATCATAATCATCATTATCATCATCATCACCATCATTTCATCTTACCCATGCTCTGTGTGTGTGTGTATGTGTGTGTGTGTGTGTATGTGTGTGCTCATGTGTGTTTACAAAGCAGCTTGATTTAAAATTCTTCACACTGTAGAAGCAGGTAAATACTAGAGCATAATTTATCCAGTTGTGTTACTAAATATCCTCAGACTTTGTCTCAAATATGGTTCCTCTTGAATATTGAAAGCATTTAATGGGGAAATAAAGTCCCAGAGATACCGAAGCACATAGATTAACCTAAAAGAACGCACCACAACACATTTATGCTCTGCCGTAAAGTACCGTAATGAATAATTAAAACCGAACCAGGGCGTCAAAATAAATGATGACTCTGGATTGTGGTGTCGTACTCTGTATTGTTTGCATGGTTTCTTGCTTGTTGATTTGCATAGAATGGTAATCAACAAAGAATCCTCCAGTTATTAAATGCAAATAAAAGTTAGTATTTAAAAGAATATCTTGTGCTTGTTTTGGAATTCAACCAATTATTTATTTATTATTATTTTTTTCTTGCTAGGAAAGTAAGTGCTTGAAGGCACGTGGCTAAGAACTCCATCGGTTGAAAAGGAAAATTTAGCTATTCTGTCATGTCCCAGGCATTTCAGGAGCTGTGGGTTCCTGTGCAGACATACATGGCCAAGTCCAAGAACCACACCACACAAATGCAATCCCCCAAATGTCACTGAGATGGCATCAGGAAATCTCAGTCACAAAGATAAGGCATCCCCAAGGGGGTCAACTCCAAGTTCCTGAAGTGCTTGCACTTTGCCAGGGAGCACACGAAAGTCATGAAGAGGACACAGGAAATACGAAGGCAGAGAGTGTGTGTGCAGAGGCCATTAAGGCCTTTGAGAAGACTGAAGATGGTTAAGTCCAAGATGCCAAAGGGCCCCAAATACAGACTCAGCCATCTGGCTTTCATTGTTCACCCCATGCATGGGAGGCAGATCAGAGGCCAGGCCACGTGACCAACTGCCAAGGGCTCTGCCAACTAAAGTCTAAGATTCAAGCTGAGGCAGAGGCCAGAGCTCCACCTAAGGCTCCCAAGGATGCCCAGGCCCCTGTGAAGGCCCCATAGAAAAGGCTTCTGTCTGCCACTATGAAGCCAGACTGCTGTGACACACCCCCTCCACGGTATTTGCATATGGTCAGTGCCCTGTGCTGTTTTTACAAATAAGCTTGAGTTTAAAGTCTGTCAGAAAGAAAAATTAAATTTTCTATTAATTTTCCTCTATCCTGAGCCTTTGAAAGAATGAGTATTTGAAACAGAACCTGTGTGTTTATTGCTAAATAAGAGTATTAACAGAAATGTACACTCAAGGGGATTCATATTTTATTTAGAATAGAACACTAGCATTGCTATTTCTATGTCTATATCCAAACCCATGATTTGTAAGTTAGTTCACCAGGAGGCTCTGCATCACTGCGGAAGATTCACGTTCACAGCGTTTCTCCTTGGATCTTTTTAACAGTGTTTTAAAACAGCCTTAACCCGGTGCCTTCAACCTCTTGTGTGTATGTGTGATTTCAGTTTGCATGTGTATGTACATGTGTGTGAATGGGTGTGCTTGAACATGTGTATGAGTGTATGTGTGTTGATAGAGTCTAGAGAAATTGACATTGGGTGTCTTACTTTTTTTTTTTTTTAATTGTTTATTTTTTAAGACAGGGTCTCTTACAGGTCCGGGGATTTTCAGTTTGGATAGGCTAGCTGGCTGACAGAGTACAGGACACATAATCCAAAGTTTCCAACTACTCCCTCCCCCAACACTGGCCTGGTGTTTCCCATGGGTCAGGGGACTGTGAGCAACCTCTATAAAACATTGGGAGTTATTTTCAAAAGCATGAGCTCTTAAGACGAGAGCTCTCGGGAGCTCTACATGTTATGTCATGGAATCAGGACATTAGTATTAGGAAGCACTTTCTAGATTTTATACATATAACCTGTCAACTCCTCTCCCCATGGTACCCTTGCTCAGTGAATCTTAGATGCTAGAATCCCTAATACAATTTTTGCTGAGATGCTCATTCTTTTTGTATATACACACATACAGGATTATTGCGGGTAGAGATGTACATCGTTGTTGTTGTTGATTGCATTACAGTTCTGGAAAGGAAGTTGTCACTCAAAGTTACACTAAGCTTGAGCGTAAGCAGACCATCAGTTCTTGGTTATAGGGACGAATCGGAAGACCAGGGCTTCGTCTTCCTACTGCACTGTCTCTTGCCTGATACCAGGTTGTGCTTAGACCAGTAACAATTCTTGGAATTGTGATTAGAGCATCATTTGTAGGACACTTCCAGGGTAAAAGGTCTATTCCAGTCTATGTCATGATACTATAGCAAGAGAATCCAAGGGTGGGTAATTAGTAAAGAAAGGAGACTTGTCTAACTGGCGGTTCTGGAAGCATGGCAGTGCCATCTAGTTGGTTCCTGGAGAAGACTGTTGTGCTCCATCCATAACTGAGGAACAAGTAGATGGAAGCAAAGAGATCACGTGACAGGATCACATGACAAGAGAAGAAATACCACATTCCATTAGCAATTGCCATGGTCTAAGGTAGCCAACTTGTTGTGGGAAATATTAAAATGAACGGCAAGTTCCCGAGCTATGCTGGGTACTGGGGGGGGGGTGTCACATGGCTCTAGCAGGGTATTCTCAACTAAGCAGTCTCTCTGGCCAGGTGCTTTTGGTCTTAGCCATAACACACATGTTTTAGGATGCTTAGGGAACATTGCAGAAGAGTGTGTGGAAAGGTTCTAAGAGCTAGAGGGTCAGGGAATTTTCTGTGAGACTCTGTCTCCCAATCATGTGAGAAGCTACATCCATATAATCCTCAACAAGACTGCACAAACATGAACTAAACAAGGACACAACAGTAGACACACTAAAGTGGACAAGGAAAAGCCCGTAAGGCCTCCACCCTTACAAAGAACTACAGGCAACTGAGGAGTATTGAGAGCCGGAGTCATATCCTCCTATAGGGAAGAGCACACAAACTGTATTCATTTCCAAGTAACAGCCATGAAAACACACACACAAGTAACATTATACAGACTGAATAGGATGCTATTTATGTATTTAAGAATTATATATATGTATATATATATATGTATACATATAAATACACATACACATCATACACAACACATACATATACACCATCTACATGCACATCATCTACATATACATACACATGTACATATACAGATACATATAGTGTGTAACAACAATTAATGAAAAGTGAGCCCATGAATTTAAAAGCTAGAAAGGAGGGATATATGAGGGAGTTTGAAGGGAGGGAAAGAAAGGAATAAATGATGTAATCATATTAAAACCTCAAAAAAACCCTAAAGAATTTGTTTTTTTTTAATTTAATATCATATCTTATATGTCTGCTAGTGTAGCTTTGCAAAACAAAGATTTGCACTGATTTAGATTATACCTCCTGCTGTCTCAGGGTCTCAGGAAGCATGGCACACCTGTTTAAAGTATTTAAAGCCTCCCTCTGACCAGATGTGCCACACGTTGGTTGAGTGAAGCCATCCTTTCTGTCCATCAGCGGCAAGTGCACGATTGAAAGTTTGCTTTCTCTTTCCCTTTGTTTATTAATATAACCAAGTGCTATGTCCCACCCCCTTAGCCAGTAGAGCGCCATGTCCTGCCCCTTTAGCCAGTAGAGTGCCATGTCTGGCCCCCTTAGCCAGTAGAGCGCCATGTCCTGTCCCCTTAGCCAGTAGAGCGCCATGTCCGGCCCCCTTAGCCAGTAGAGCACCATGTCCGGCCCCCTTAGCCAGTAGAGCGCCATGTCCGGCCCCCTTAGCCAGTAGTAACTGCAGATGTCTGCTGATCTCCCTCTTCCTTTTGTGGAACAGACTAGCCCTCTAATGGATGGTTTTTGTTTTCAAGGCGAAGGAGTGTATTTTAGCTTGAATAGCTTCCTCTGATATGAGAAAGTTATTTTACTCCTATAATCAAGATTTCCTTTCATCCTAAATTTAAAAATATTCTAGAAGATTTGTGCAGCTGAGTTAAATATCCTGGCCCATTTTCATCCTTGTCCCTACTGGGAAAAGTGCAGGATTAGGGACTAGTGAGGGGTACCACTCTTGCTTTCAAGGGAGCCATATTTCCCAGTCAAGCTCAAGAATATTTCATCTTAGATTTAGTATGGAGACTATAACTTACCTACCCAATCTTCATTCTCCTCTACTCTCAGCAACTTGAGGTTTGGCCAGCTGGCCCAGTGCCTGGATAAACACTTGTATTTCCTGGCTTCCCTCGGGTAGTCAATGAGATTAAGCTGCAGTCCTTGGGTGGGAGGCAGGCAGGCTATGCAAAGTGAGCTGACTCAGTGGTCAGGCAGGCTTCCTGGCCCTTCCCCCTCTTCTCTCAGTTTTGCTGGAAATAGAGTGGTGCTTCACAGCCAAGCAACTATACCTTGTGCCTTAAGGATGGAAGCCATGTAGGGAGATTGTGTCTGAGATGCCCAGTGCCTTTGGGCTTCCTATTGCAACATGTGATTTTGTCTTCATTTCATCAAGGACAGAGTAGCATACACATACACAGATGTGTGTGCGTGCATGTGTACGTGGGTGAAATTTGGAAGCAGTCCAGAGAAGAGAAAAGTAGGTATCAATAGTTCTAAAACCCAGGCCTTCCACAAAAGGTTAATGCCATTAGATAGATTTAGCCAGGAGTAAAAGTGACTTAATAACTGTTAAAGAGCCTTAGCAAGAACACCCATCAGCATCATATTCCCACACCGCGCATATAGAGGACTTGTTTAAGCTGGAAGACAAGAGGGCCTTGGATGCCGTTTCTTGAAAATGAATCTTGTTAAAGGAGAAACATCACTATCCTCTTCCTGTTCTTGGGGAAGTGTTGGAAATTTCCATGTCTTAAGCTTTTAGTGCGCTGTACATAACAGTCCCTGAACTCACAGCAGACTGTTTCTGCATCCCAGTCCTTGCCTCCAACAGGAGCAAAAGGTCTACAAACATTCACCTGCACAGGAGAGTCTTGGAGGCTTGAGAGTGTTTGCATAAGGACCGAGGTGAGCCAGCTGATAAATATTACCTTTCACCTTAACTGCTGAACGACTGTTTGAGATGTTTTCACAGCACACAGACTAGGTAGTGTTCTCCTCCAGGTTCTGATTATTGTTTGCTTAGCAAGAATTTGGCTTTTACAGTAAAATGGATCCTATTATTTTGTGGCAGGTAATTACTATTCCTTTGTTTCACAGAGCTAAACTGTGTGTGTAGGTTCATTCTTACAAAGTGGCATATCAAAGGTATTTGGAAATCAAGCTCAAGAAAACAATATTTTCACCTACAAAAAGAACCACCTGTCAGAATGCTGTATGCCTGCAGTGTAGATTAAGGTTTTCCTGTTCAGCCATGTGTCTTAGTTAGGGTTTTACTGCTGTGAACAGATACCATGACCAAGGCAACTCTTACAAGGACAACATTTAATTGGGGCTGGCTTACAGGTTATGAGATTCAGGCCATTATCATCAAGGCAGGAGCAGGGCAGCATCCAGGCAGGCATGGTGCAGGAGGAGTTGAGAATTCTACATCTTCATCTGAAGGCTGCTAGCAGAAGTCTGACTTCCAGGCACCTAGGATGAGGGTCTTAAAGCCCACACCCACAGTGACACACCTACTCCAACAAGGCCACACCTACTCTAGTAAGGCCACACTCTCTAATAGTGCCACTCCATGGGCCGAGCCTATACAAATCACCACACCATGACTTTATCTATTCACATTACCTGGCTTCTTGTCTTACTATCAAGTACTGGGAGAAATCTGTATGTAGGGAAACCCTTTATTTGATTGGCTGTCTCTGCTGCCCATCACCTGTCTTGCCCTTGTACATATGTGTTATAAATACAGGTTATTAAGTGTCTGTGTGCCAGCTTTGCCTATAACCTCTGTGAATCAATGTCTGGGGCATTTTAGTTACCTATACTGAGGACAAGCGTAAGCAGCTGTTGCATTAGCATCTGGTTTTTGTATTGCCACAGGCCAGTAAGGAAGCAGCAGAAACCTTAAGACCATCTTGCCTTGACACACATCTCCATGGCAGACCAGGAATCTTAAACTGGGACCATTCCCTAAGTTGGTTCTCGGCTTTCATGACAGGTCTTCCGGACTTGAACTTGTTCTAAGCTTTTAATGCTGTAACCAAAAGAGCATAAGCACTGAGCACTGAGCATATACCAATACAACTTGGGTGTCAGGACCAGTGCCAATGCCTCGTGTGTGTTATTCCATATCATCCTCCCCCTAGGCCTGTGATTTGGCCATGTATGTCATAGGGTTTCCATTGTTTCGAAGAGACACCATGATCGGAACTCTTATAAAGGAAAACATTTAATTTGGGGCTGGCTTACATTTTCAGAGGTTTGGTCCATCATTGTCCTGGAGGGAAGCATGCAGGCAGACATGGTGCTGGAGAAGGAGCTCAGAGTTCTACTGCTTCACCTACAGGCAGCAGAAGCAGACCGTGTGTTACACTGGGCATCGCTTGAGTCTATAAGACCTCAACGCCCACACTCACAGGGACACACCTCCTCTGACTAGTGCCACCTAATAGTGCCACTCCCTGTGGGCCAAACACATGAGTCTATAGGGGCCATCATATTATATATTCAAACTTTTCAGATGACATAAATGAGGTTAAAGGAGATATAGGTAAAATGGCGAGAACCAGCAGGCAGGTGGCTGAGCTAGCTTTAGGACAGGTAGGACAGGCAGGTGGCTGAGCTAGCTTTAGGACAGGTGAAGCAGTAGCCAGGCCTGCTTGTGGCACTACCTTGTCTTGCTCGCATTGCTTTTAGTCTTTTAGTAGGACTGGAGGAAGAGCATCTAGACTGTGCCGTGACAGATTCTAATTACGAGTTCTTTTGTTGTGGGGATGATTTTGAATTCCCAGAACCAGAAAACTGTCACACTGTTTTCTTAATCCTTCCTTGGTGACACTTAACTTCAAATAGAGAATTTATCCCGGTGGTTACCTTGGAACACTTTTGAGTTGTAAAGCAGCTTCTTGGCTTTAGTCTTCTGTCAGCTGGAGCTGCCTTTTCTTTTTCTTTCTTCCCTTAGCCATGTTGTAACCTCTTTGCTCCCTTTTTCCAAGTCAACGCTAATGGTAATGTTAACTTACACAAGGCTAATGTTAACTTACAGTCTTTATCCCTTTGAGAGGGGATTCCCATTCATATGGGAAACCTACAAAGGTGGCCGCTTGGAGATTCTCAAAGCGCTGACTCAGCCCTCTGTTCTCTAACTCTGTACAAGGGACACAGGGACACTGGAGGTGTTGTTTATGTCTCAGTTTTCCCAGAGATGATCCCCACAATCATGGTTCTGTTTTGAGTCCTTCCCTAAGTATAAATCTCCATTGCCTTTGTCTTCTTCCTGCTCCATTTTGTCCTGTCCCTGCCTCAACTTCCCAGCAGGCTACCTGTTGAGGAGGAAATAAAAAGGACACATGAAATGTATTTATTCTCAGTGATGAGACATTTGACTGATGCCCTGGAAGTGGCCATACCCAGTTTGAGCTTTAAGTACATTTATTTGCTAGACTGAAGTAGCAACACGGGTGTGTTAATATAATTAGGACACGTGCTAAGACACTCAGAGGACTAAAAACGTGTGTATGATTCGCCTGCTTCCTGGCTCCTGAACACTGATGGGGAAGTAAGCTGTCTCACACTGAAGTGCGGAAGTGGGGTTTTCCTCACCTTTGGGACAAATCCTGAATGAGGCCATGATTGGTAATCAGACCTGATTTTGCTTACTCTTCTAGCTCACAGTGAGCTTGAGTCATGCAGGACTCAGGCAGAGACAAAGAGGGAAGGATGGGGCCACACGAGGCTAGAAGAGCTGACCAGAACGAGTGCTGTCCTACTGTGGATATCGTTTGGCAGTTTGAAGTCAAGTCTGCCATGGGCTTACCCTTTGATCCTACAACCACACCCCTGGGTTTTTTGCCTAAAGACATGAATTTCATGTTTTGCACAAAAACATTTTTATTTTGTAAAAAAATATTTGTAATAACCAAGCATTGGGAAAAAAATGTAAACATTCTTCAATGCTCAGTGGGTGAGTGCGAAGAAGGTTCTGGTGTGTTGACCCAGTTGAATTCTAACAAATGATGTGTGGTGGTTTGAATAAAAATGGCTCCCATAGTCCTGTAGAGAGTGGCACTAGTAGGAGGTGCAGCTTTGTTAAAGTGGGTGTGGCCTTGTTGGAGGAAGTGCATCACTGGGGTCTCAGAAGCTCAAGCCAGGCCTAGTGACTTCACAGTCTCTTCCTTCTGCTTGTGGATCCAGATGTAGAACTCCCAGCTCCTTCTCCAGCACCGTGTCTGCTGGCATGCCACCATGCTTCCTTCCATGCTGATTATGATCTAAACCTCTGAACTGTAAGCCAGCCCCAATGAAATGTCTAAATTTAAGTCTAAATTTACTCTTAAGTGGTAAGTTTCTTTAAGGAACGAAACCCTCTCATTAGTAGGTGTATGGAATTTACAGTAAAGAGGCCAACCTTCCTAATGCTGAGACCCTTTAATACAGTTCCTCATGCTGTGGTAACCCCAACCATATAATTATTTCTGTTGCGTCTTCATCACAATCCTTTTGCTACATTTATGAATCTTAATGTAGATATCTCTATAAGCCAGTCCCAATGAACTCATCTTTATGAGAGCTGCTACCGTCATGGCATCTCTTTTTAACAATAGAAACCCTAAACTTTGGCAGATTGGTACTGGCATCTTCAGAGAAAACACATGAAAGTTAGGGACATCAGAGCGTCATCAGAGGAACCTGCTCCTTCCCAGCAGAGTGTGGAATGTGGCCTCTGCCAGAAGGATGGTGGTGGGATAGAAGTCCATGCCTATGCTTTCAGTCTTAGAAGGTCACTAGCTACTTTTTCAGGATATCTCAGAAGGTAATAGAAAATTTACTTCAATATAGTAGCTGGGAAAATGTTCTTCTAAAGTCTTGAGGATGCCCACTACAGCTTCTAATTGAACAGATAACTAAGTTCTGAGGTCTGTGCCCGGGAGGCAGCCTGGGGCTTCTGATTAAATTTATTGTTACGATTATCTCAGAACCACAACAGGCCTCAGCCCTGAGGCACTGAAATGGCATCAGTGGGAAGACAGACATAAGGACCTTCAGCGCATACTGAGAGGATGGGATGAGTGCTGATTCCTCCATGTGTAGGCAGCCAGAAAGCTGTTTGGATCCCTGGAATGTGAAAATATATAGTGGCGCATATTACAAACCCATGGATTTTCTTCAACTCATGGGAAGATTGGTTTATAAGCTTATAGCAGCTGTTTCTGTAATAACCAAACACTGGAAACCATGCAGAGCTCCCTCAGAGCTCAATGGGTGAATGGGAGGACAGTCGTTGGTAGGCTAACACAGATGGATGCTGATCAAGAATAAAAGGGATTATTGAATCCATGTCACACTTGGCTGGATCTCAGGGACATGATGTTAACTGCAAATAGCCAGTCTCAAGAGTGTTTATGCTCCATGTGTCCAATTATGTGACACATTCAAAATGGAAACATTAAAGTGATACTGGATAGGCCAATGGCTACCGGGGGTTGAGCTTGGGGACCGCCAGTGACTATGAAAGAAGACATGGGTCGTTTTGTTATTTGTAAAACACTTGTATCCTGACTGTGATGATCGCTGCTTATATCAGCTTGTGGGATGCATATACAACTATGTATTAAAATTACCTCTTAACTGGGTATTTGAATAAAAATAAAGTCCTAATTCTGATAACAAGCTTATCTTACAGTTAGTAGCATGCCCCAGTATCAGGTTCCTTGTTTGTCATGAGATAGGGTTGTGGAAAATGGTTCATTGGTTGGAGTTGTGTGAAGAGGATGTAGAATTCCTCTGTGTTGTGTTTGTAACTTTCCTAATGCTGAGACCCTTTAATACAGTTCCTCATGCTGTGGTGACTCCCAAACATACAATTATTTCCGTTTCATCTTCATAACAATTCTTTTGCTATGTTTATGTATCTTAATGTAGATATCTCTGTAAGCCAGAGAGCTATTCCCTTTCTTAGTGGTCTTGGGTGACCTCTGTAAAAAGGTCATGTGACCTTCCCCAAAGGGTCACAAATGCACCGGTTGAGAACCACTGAGCTAGAAGTTTGCTGCTGTAGGCTCTCAGGGAGCCTGTGGCAGGATGGCCAGCCTCAACTGACTGCTAACACTCCATCACCATCCCTGGGTCCAGCCCTGAATCTGGGGCTGACCTTGGTACCACTTTCAGCCACTGTGACTCCATCACAGCAGGTTGCCACCATTCACAGTTGAGGCCATGGAGTTCTTTGTGGCTTCACAAAGACTCTGCTCTCTGGGCTTCATGTCCTCTTCTGTGTACAAGGAAGGAGGAGTTCTCAGGGTTTCCTAGTGAAGGCATTTTGTGTGTTCTCTTTATACTCCTGGTTTCTCAGGAAACATGGTAGACTCCCCTCAGAAAGCTTCTATTTCCTTCTCCACGGTCATGAGGGAGGAGTTACCACATAGGAAATTTGTAAGGGCACTCCATATTGGTGAGCTGATTAGGCCCCATTTTCATCTGTGAGATGAAGGGAACCTCAGAGTTAAGGCGATTTCTCTCAGGCAGGTTCCGTGTATGGCATCCCTGTTCACCTTGTTTGGGGGATATGCCTAATTATGGGTGTGTCTCAGGGAGGCAGGCAAAGGCTAGCCTCTCCAGCATCCATCCCCAGCAATGTGCAATCATCACGCCACCCCATATTAGCTCAGTTCCCTTCCTCAGACAGTGCTCCAGTCCATCCATTGCATCCTTCCGGACAGAGGTAGATCCCTTCTGGGGACTTTTGGCAGCAGACAGGCACTCCACTGTCCTTTCCTCCTGGAAGCGTTTGCTGATGACTGTGGTTATTCAGATGTGAACGCTTCTCCAGCTCTGCTTGTCCCTGATACAAAAATTTACATTAAGCTCTTGAACGGTTCTGGACGGATGGGTCACCGCTGCAGCCTATTTCTGAATCACCTTTGGCATTATCTTAGAAAAAAAATGGTAGGGACTTTTGCTAGTTGCTTTCCAAAGATAGACTAAGGCCTTCATGAAGAATAAACAACAGCTTTTGCTTACTTTAAGGACTTTTTAAAATTTTACTACCAACAAACCATTTTTTTAGTCCGTGTGCATATGCATTTGCTTTGTCACAATCAGGAGATTTCGATTAGAAAGCCAATTACATCATTTTAGTGCAGCACTAGAATACAGCAGCGCTTGGACTGTTTCTCCCTTTCCTTGAAAATCGATACTTTTCCTGGTCTTCTCCAAAGACTGAGAAACACATTACAAACTCCCTTGAATGTTCGTGGGTGGTCCTGATCAAAGAAGGGCCCCTGAAACCTGGCATCCATTTGGAAAAGATACAATTGTTTCTGTTTCCCTGTCAAATTAGCCTTTACAGGCTCCCCTCCTGGTAGCCTTTATCTTTAATCATATAATTTCCTTTTTGGATCTAAAGGTGGCCAGTCCATTAACATCTGTAACAAACTCATTTGTATTCTAGTTACGATCATCTGCTCAATGTGCATTTACTAAAAGCATCCCCATCTTTTCTTCTTGTTGCAATTTTTATATTCCTCCCGATGCTCAGGTTCACACACAGAACAGGACACAGCGTTTTAGTTACAGGTGCATTACTTCTGGGCGCTGTGTCTTCTTTGTTTACTACTCCCCCTAATTCCTCCTACAGGGTAACTGTCTTAGTCAGGGTTTCTATTCCCACACAAACATCATGACGAAGAAGCAAGTGGGGAGGAAGCAAGTTGTTATGTGAGCTTACACTTCCACACTGCTGTCCATCACCAAAGAAAGTCAAGACTGGAACTCATGCAGGTCAGGAAGCAGGAGCTGATGCAGAGGCCATGGAGGGTGCTGCTTACTGACTTGCTTAGCTTGCTTTCTTATAGAACCCAGGACTACCAGCCCAGGGATGGCACCACCCACAATGGGTCCTCCTACACTTGATCACTAATTGAGAAAACACCTTACAGCTGGATCTCATGGAGGCATTTCCTCAAGGGAGGCTCCTTTCTCTGTGATAACTCCAGCTTGTGGCAAGTTGACACACACAACTTCGAAGATTAAGAAAATATCTAATGGCCGGGCATGGTGGCACACGCCTTTAATCCCAGCACTTGGGAGGCAGAGGCAGGCAGATTTCTGAGTTTGAGGCCAGTCTGGTCTACAAAGTGAGTTCCAGGACAGCCAGAGCTATACAGAGAAACCCTGTCTCAAAAAAAAAAAAAAAAAAAAAAAGGAAAATATCTAACTTTGATCAAAATTAGAATGGTGATTACCTATGTTTGTTTTGATGAGAAGCATAAAGGGTGTATTTTAGGTTATACTAGTTACTGTTGAGTATTTTTTTTAGGATTTTATAGACTACATATATAATGTATTATATATATAGTATTATATATTACCCTGTAGGAGGAATTAGGGGGAGTAGTAGACAAATATATATATGGTATATATTATATAGTATATATTTTATATATTGTACAGTATATAGTAGTAAGCAGTGTTTGACCAAGTTCTCTCAATCAGTGAAACCATGAGAAAAGAATGTTTGTGTACAACACAAACATACACCAGTAGCCAGACAGACAAGGAAAGTGTGTCAAGGATGAGCAGATCCTGACACTGGATGGTCATTGTCATTATTCTTTTAGACAAGTCAGCTTTTGTCCTTTTTCTGATTGGCAGTATTTTGTAGTGTTGATGTCCTGTTGTATGGTAGAAGTCTCTGCTCTTCGTTCATCTGAATGTGAAGTTCGAGCGCTGCTAAGGTCCTCTCAGATCACAACTTACCTTCTTTGGCTTATTTGATTACGTTCTTTGGTTTGTTTGAATATGGCTCATGAAACTTGATGGAAGCAACCGGGTTTCTGTGGAAAATACATCACAAGCTCTAAGCAGAAGAACCTGACACATTTCAAGTCCTTGGTTCCTTAGCCCAAGTCCACCACTCTTATCAGAAATAGGTTTTATAAACTGCCAGTTCCCAGTTCTTACCCTGTCCAGATGAATCACAATCCTCGGTGCGACAGCTCAGCCTCCGTGTTTGCTGAAACTCTCTTGGACCTTGGTGGTTTTTATGTACACAGCAGACTGTGGACTGTTAATTTGGGCCTTTGCTTATCTAAATTAAATTAACTTTTAATTACAGTAGCATTTTTTCTTCTCTAATAGAAGGGGACATCTGGGAATAAATGTTGTCACCAAAATATCTTTGGTGTAGCAAAATCACTGTGACATGAAGCCACCTCTGTTTCTTTTTCCTCACAGGAGGCAACGTTTGCAAAGACAACCATAAACAGAACAATTTCTTCCATTTCTGAAGAATTTTTTATCTCCCTATTGATTCATGAAATAAGACAGTGCAAATACACAAACAAAGCATATCCATGCTGTTCCGATTACTCGGAGAATAAATACATTTGGGCTGGAGAGATGGCCCAGCAGGATTAATAGTGCATGCTGCCATTGCAGAGGACCTGAGCTTGGTTCTTATGGCCCACATTGGGCAGCTTACAGCCTCCTGTATCTCCAGCTTCAGGGGATCCATTGTCCTCTTCTGGTCTCTGTGGTCACATGCACTCATGTGCACATAAACTTCTTCCTCTTCATATAATACAGAATTAAAATTAAAACACTTAGAAAAAAATAAACATTGGATTAAGGTGTCCTGTAGGAAAGACATGGTAGGAAAATGTGGCTTCCACTCTGTCATTGAAAGTGGCGCTATCGGGGCTGGCGACGGAACCCAGGGCTTTGCCCTTCCTAGGCAAACATGTTCCTACTGGAATGAAGGAATACACACACACACACACACACACACACACACACACACACACACACACACGGAGCCAGGACTCCAGCTGCATATGTAGCAGAGCACATCAATGGGAGAAGAGGGAGGCTTGATGCCCCAGTGTAGGGGGATGCTAGAGTGGTGAGGTGGGAGTGAGTGAGTGGGTGGAGGAGCACCCTCATAGAGGCAAAGAGGAGGGGGTGCAGGGGGAGGGGATGGGGGAGTTGGTGGAAGGGTAACCAGGACTGGGGATACCATTTGAAATGTAAATGAATAAAATGATTAATAAAAAAAAAGTGATGCTATCATGTGGCATGAATAGATACCATTGTGTTTATTCATGCTTAAGGAGTTGCCTAAGGGGCCAGAAGGTGGGATCAAAGTCCCTGGTAGTGGAGTTTCAGGGGACTCTTGGGATGGACACCCCTTCCCCTCCCCCGCCTGAGCTCTAGTCCCACTTGAGGGTCCTAAATGCCATGAACAGAAGCTCAAAGGCAAGGGGCCTGTAGCTCCATTTTACCCACCAGCATGTGAAAGAATAGTGAGGAATTTTACTCTCTACTTTGTAGGTACTGGAATGATCCTTCATGATTTTAACTGTGGGCCTACATTTTTCCTCAAAAAAATTCTATGCTTCGGCAGACTTAGCTACTTCTAAACAGTGCTAGAATTTGAAACAGATTTTCATTAGACTGTGCCTCACTCCTAAGGCAAAACCAGAAGGCAAGTCTTCCAACAATTGAATCTACCGCATTGACTTAGTTAATAAAGCCAGAGAAGCGAAGGACAAGAGCACGTGGTTCCTGCTCCATGCTCTTAATTGCTTTGCTTTCTCAATTTCCCAAGTTTCAAGATTTAAAGTTATTTAATATCTGGAGAGTGATATCCTGGGGGATAGTGACACCCCATACAAGGATCACAGGGAGGACTCAGGCTTGAAGCTTAGCTCTTGCTTGGGTAGGATATCTCAAAAAAATTAAAAATAATAAAAAAAATCACAAGACTTCTTGAGAGTGAGCATGCTCATAAAAGAGGGATGGATGGTTGTGGTGATGACAACAGTAGTTAGATCATAGAATTATAACAAAAGCTGCATCTTGTCTCAGCTTCTTCACAAATATCATGCTCAGGAACACATAAGGCTTTCCACTCAAAGATGATATGTCGCTGGCAGCTTGGTTATTATTCTTCCTTGATTCTCACTGCTGTTGTTGTTGTTTTCTTCTTTCTTTTTATCCCCCCCCCCCCATTACTGAAAGTGGCTTCATGTGTGCATAGCAGATGGAGATGAGATGAATGATGGGAGCCAAGAGCAGCCAAACTCGGGGACCTGCCTGGGGATTGTAAAATAAGGAGATGTCTACATGTGAGAGCCCAAGTGTGCTTTCCCCAGGGAAACCTCAGAATTAGATTTGCTTTCAAGAAAGGAAACTTGGCTGCAAAAAGGAGAAAAAAAATGAAGAAAAATCCAGTATTATCTTATTATTTTTATTATTAATTTGAGGAATGAGTACACATTGAAAAACTGAAACTGTCTCAGAATTTAGATCATTCTTAGTCTACCAGTTTGAATACAGTGTTTTTAAAAACAGCCATTTGAGGGCTGGGAAGATGGTTCAGTGAGTAAACTGTTTTATACAAAAGCACAGGGATTTAAGCTTGATCCTAGAATCTATGTGGAGGAGGAGGGAGGAGGAAGAGGAGGAGGAGAGGGAAGAGGAGGAAGAAGAAGAGGAGGAGAAGGAACAGAGGGTGAGGAGTGGGAGGGAGAGGAGAGAGCGGAGGAGCAGCCGCTTGTTGTGATGGAGTCTTCCACAGTCCCAGCACTAGAGAGGCAGAGACAGGAAGACTCTTGAGGCTTGCTGTTCAGCCAGTAAAGACCACCAGTGAGCCCCAGGTTCAGTAAGAAACTAATTCAAAAAATGTTGAAAATAACTGAGAAAGATACCCAGTACCAATCTCTGGCTTACACACACACACACACACACACACACACACAGAGAGAGAGAGAGAGAGAGAGAGAGAGAGAGAGAGAGAGAGAGAGGGTGCAATGCACACAAACACACAAAAATTCCATCTTATTTGATTTTCTATGAATATTTTTACTTTGAAGACCTTTATTATATGAGATTCATTCCATATCAAAGTTTATATCCACTCATGACAGCTCCCAGTTTGTATTATCTTCCCTTCAGTTTGAAAGGACTCATGGTAAAAGTCTTGCTGACATCACCCCATACTTGTACAAGTAAACATTTGCCTACCAAAGGCAGCAAACTCTAAACCTCAAAAGCAAATATAACTCTATTTCCTGTATGTGCCTCATTAGGTTTCAGACCCCCTCCCCCCCAGTCTTCAGGAATTGTGCATTCTAAGTCAGTGGCCATGTGGGAAGACAAGGGTCTTGCTGCATGAGTCCCTAAGGCATTACCATCAAGTTTTCAGATATTGATAAGCCTTGGAGACTCATGTCAAGAGTGATTTGGATTTGGGTTTGGTTCCTTATCATCTGTATGTTACATCTCCTGTACATCCCCTCACTCTGATGAACCTCAGCCCCCTCACAGGGCAGAGATAGCAGCATCCATACCCTCAGCCCCCTCACAGGGCAGAGATAGCAGCATCCATACCCTCAGCCCCGCACAGGGCAGAGATAGCAGCATCCATACCCTGTCAGGAACTTGTTGCTGACTGAATAGAGTGTAGTGTGGTGTCAGGAGTATAAATAATTCTCTGTGCATTATATGTTCCTTCCCCAACCTGCCACATCGTCCTGTCTGCGTTTTTTCCCCTGTAAATTCTTAGAGGCAAAGACAGACTGTTCCTAAGGGTGGAGGACAGCTAACTGAAGTCTTGCTAGTCTTGATCATGACAATAAAGATGGACCACTTCTACCCCAAGATTAGACATAACCAACATTGCAGATTTTTTTTTTTCTGAGTCACATATACAAAGACTTTATTTTTGTTATGTGAACATTGTATGATTCTTACATCTGGGTCTCACTCTTCCTCATAATTTTGCTTGTTCCCAAGGTGAAAATGCTGGCTCAATCACCCCTTCATGCATGGGCAGCCTCTGAGAGTCCCTGCTTTCTCAGGGGGCAGGTCAGTGTGGGAAAGTCCAGGAGAGGAGTCTACCAGGCATACTGGCTATCTTCTGGCTTCCCCTTCCCTCTCAGAGGCCTCTCCTCTGCCAGGCCTTTGAACACCAGCCTCTGCTGTATTTGCTACTGAGACGGTCATGATCTGATTTTTGTCCAGGTCCTTCTCTAGTGACCTTGCCTTGGTGTTCCTCTGATGGTGTCTATGAATCCCTCTCTAAGATTCAGACACAGTTTAATTCAGAGCACTGGTTATAGACACTGCATCTCTGACAGTACATTGAATGGTAATTCCCATCCACATTCTTTGTCTCCCACAAAGGCCACAGTATGATGCTGCCCTCTTTCCTGTTCTATATGTGGTGTATACGTGTGCACTCTGGGTGTGCAGGGAAAGAGAACATGCCCTTTTGGGTCAAAGTCTGCCCATCATCTCCTGTAACACTCTGCCTTCCTGATCGGGGTTGGAGGTGGGGTGGATGGGAGGGGAGGTGGCGTTAGCACCACAGAGATCTCTTGATAAAGGTACATAAGCCCAGCTGTGTAAGCCCAGCTGTGTAAGCCCAGCTGTGGAGGCTTAGTCTCTTGCAGGGCTCCTGTGACCCTTCATGGAGTTTTGATCTCAGTGCCCAGGCTAATGGTGGAATTTTATATTTATTGTTTAGGCTAATTTGGATACTTAAAATATGTTTTTGGAGTGCTCACCTCATCGTAAGAGTGCAGTGGTTCTCAACCTCTGGGTTGCAACCCTCTAGCTCAAAAAAATATGTACATTACAATTCATAACTGTAGCAAAATTAGAGTTATGAAGTAGCAACAAACGTAATTTTATCATTGCGGGTCACTACAACAGGAGGAATTGTATTAAAGGGTTGCAGCATTAGGATGCTTGAGAACCACTGGGCCCAAGATACACACCGTCTCTCCTTTCCTAGCGTAGATTCCCAAGGAAACAATACCTCAGGTTCAAGTAGCGGAGGATTTTGAGAGACAACAGAAGGGGGAAGATGGCGGGAACATCAGAATGCACTTACCAATGTGGGAAATTGCCAAAGAGCAAAATTGATAGAAATTCACACACACACAGACATACACACACACACACACACACACACACACACACACACACACGCCTTGCTAGAAATGACACATATTTGGATAGCATTTCAAAATATTTGTATGACTGCATAAATATTTACAATTTTTGTTATTTTCCCTTCTACATTTCTTTACACATTTGCTGTTCTGTCCAATAGCTCCTGGCTTATTTACCAGGAAGGTCTGGTATTCAAGACCAGGCTTTAGCTACATGCAGCTTGAGACTTTAGCTAAATAATAGTATTTTAAGCAGCATATATGCAGAGAAGTTTTTGTTTCTTTTTTATTACTTTCTAGTTTTCACTTATTTCTGTATTTCCATTCTTTTTCTAAAAAAAAAAATACATTGCTTCTCCCAGGAAGATTCTAGCGAGCAGTAGTCTTATATTCTAGCCTTTAGTCTTCTGTATCAGTTATAGATCCTCCATGAAATTCTTCCCGTAATTACTAGCAACCAGAGAAAGGCTACTTCTCCAAGGCAACCTGTCCTTGTGGCTGACAGGAGTCCCAAGGTAGCAGTGATGGGGTGTGGCTCTGTTAGCAAAAAGCACTAAATGTTGTCACTTAAATTATTAATGTGACATACAGGTCAAGCATGCAGACTCTGGCCCTGTTCCCCTCGTTCTCTTGCTCTTATGAGAGAGAGCTGTGGTAATCTTACATAGAGGCACTCACTTACACTTGGTTGGAGTTGAAAACGTGATCAAGTTGTCACTGGACTGTGCTGGAGACTGAAGGTCTTGGGCTGCACACTTTTTGTTCATACGTGCACACACTCATATGTTCCAAACATCGTTGTGTGCATAACGGTCATAGAAAAATGTTTCTGAACAGTCATGCCAACCAGCTTGTCGAGACTGTCACTTTTAACTGCCACAGCCCTGTGAGGCATTCACCTGTTTTGAAGATGGGAAACCAGGAATTTCTAAAAGTTGAACAAATTAGCCAATGCCATGAAGCTGGAAGACAACAGCGCCAAACAGTATCTACCTTGTTCTCCACCATGGGATATACTATCTAAGCTAGGTCGTTCCTGAGAACTACTGGCCTTTACACTGGATCACGGCTGTAAGCCAGTGCTTTTCTGTGAAAATGAAGTATATGTTCACCCTCATTGTAAACCCTTTCAGTAGGAACTTTCAACCACAGAGATGCCACTGAAGACTATGGAGGGTCTTGCCAAGATCCTTTGCCCAAAGGCTAGAAAGCCCTCATTTCTGAGCCAGATCAGTATTCACAAGAAGAAGTCATAAATATGTATACGGTTGCCAGTCTTCCGTGGACCTGGCCTGTCTGTGTCCCGATTCCCTCTGCTTGTGTTGATTTGTTCATGTCCATTTTGAACTTGCCTTAAGTTGGATGTGTTTGGTGGCTACCGGAACATGAAGATAAAAGACATGCTGTGTGCTCGCAAGGAATTTCTAGTACAATGTGAGGACCAAAGGCATCAATTAAAGAAGAGGATGACAAGCGGTTTAAGGAGACTGGAGTGTGCCCATGTCATGGGTCTGTGACTGGAGGGCTCTCTCGGGGCCAACAGCACGTTGGATGTTTATGGGGAGAATTGCCGTGAAGGGTGGACAGAAGGCGGGTGGGTAAACATTAGCTAGCAATCTCACTGTCCAAGTGAGAAGTGATGATGGTGGTAGTGAAAGTGGGAGAAACAAGCAGATCGGTTAAGACAGTGAGGGGCTGGCGAGTGCGCATGACTAGAATGACCAGATCCGGATAAGACCAGGACGGGGTAAGTGTGCATGACTCCATTGGTGACGGCGCAGACTGGGGTAGAGGGAGCAGCCTCGTCTCCCAGTTTCTCTTCCTCTATGTGATGTTTCTTCCTCATTTCTGATGCTATGCTCTGGTAAAGATGGTGCTGTAGGTACCAAACTCAGAGAATTATAGATGGACACATTTAAAGTTGTTATCTTGAATGTTCTATGAAGATGAAGTAACTCCCTGACCCATAGCACTAGAGAAGTGTACAAGGAAGGGGCTTTTGGGATTGAAAAGCTAGATGTGAAACAGGGGGTATGATGTCATTGTTAATACTAACAACTTTAAGGTTCAATCGAGACTAACAGAGGAATGAAGTTGGTGATAGTATCGCGGCAGGGACTTTATCTGGAACTTCCTGCGATCCTGGCGGCTTTCCTCACGTCAGATTTATTGACTGATTTAATTCTCATAATAATCTCATTTTGTACCCAAGGAAATTGAGACATACAGAAGTAGTTAGGCAGTGGTCCAAGGTCACAGCTTTGCAGCAAAGTAAAATGGGCTTTGGTCCAGGTCTCTCCGTTTCCCTTACACATTTTTTCCCCTCCTACAAAATTCTGATCAGGTCCGGTGCACAATTTAGCCAGTAGTATGTGAGCAGGTTTTGCCAAGGTTATCTCGTGCTTATAACCTTGCCTGCATGTGCCGTCCTCTCTGCCAGGCAAAATTCCCTTTTAATTTATGACTCCCATTTTACTGATTCAGATGTGCCAATGCCCTCACTGATAGAAGAGTGGTCTTCTCAGTGATGGCAGACTGTGTGGACAGGAGGCTGATGGGTGGACAAAGATGGCTGAGGGCTCTGTTGGAGGTTCAGCACCAAGCACCAGTACTTGTTCTTTCTGTCCCCGGGGGTGTTAAGCGACCACCTATCCCTGTGATGGAGGGACAAGCAAGACCTGAGACTGCAACAAAGACCTGAGAGAGCTGACAGGAAGAGAGAAGGTTTGCCTTCAATCACAGTTGGAAAGTTCTAGTCCACGGTTAGGTGTACCCATTGGCTGTAGGCAGAACATCCAGACACGAGCATGTGATGTTTCACGAATGTCATAGCAGGGAGTAAAAGAAATGAAGGAATTGGGGTTCTACATCCCACTTCAAGAGAGTACAGCATCCACAACTTGGAGAACCGTCACTAGCCCCTGATGCCTGAAGGCTCAAGGCTGCCCCACAGCACTGGGAATGAAAGTGGTACCTGCCTGACTTCCTGAGTGGGTGAATGAGTGAAAGGTTATGATGTAATAATGACTGCCTGGGAACCAAGCATCTCTTAGGTCTTTTATGAATCAAGTATCTCAGTTTATCTTTACTACTGCAATCATGAAACAAACCAACAAACACAACCATGTTGTTAGAGCTATGTTCTTACGTGCCTTTTGCACCTGACAGACAGCTCATCCTCTTGAGATTTCAGTCGTTTCTATTTGCTGGATCCAATAGGGTAGCTGGACTTGTGCTTGCTTCAGGGGCTTCTATTTCTACTCCTCCTCTACTCTTAACCCTTCCAAGCCCCCAACATTAGGTAGGAGAGAAAGAAGACCACAGAGGAAAGGGTGCATCAATATGGTTAGACTGCTTCCTGCTAATTAAGGCCATTGAGTTCCTTGAGGCAATTTTAATCTTTGTCCTCAGGATATCTCCAACCGGCAGCAGCATCAGGAGGAGGAGCCGCAGTGGACACACCTCTCCTGGGGCTCTTGCATTTATAGACCCTCACACGAGTCCACGGAATTCCAAACACCGTTCATCTGCCCAAACTATCTGCAGCTGGCAAAATCTCGCACCAGCCACAGCACGGGGCAAATCATAGTCTGCTGCTGCTGGCAAAATCTCGCACCAGCCACAGCACGGGGCAAATCATAGTCTGTTGCTGCTGGCAAAATCTCGCACCAGCCACAGCACGGGGCAAATCATAGTCTGCTGCTGCTGGCAAAATCTCGCACCAGCCACAGCATGGGGCAAATCATAGTCTGCTGCTGCTGGCAAAATCTCGCACCAGCCACAGCACGGGGCAAATCATAGTCTGCTGCTGCTGGCAAAATCTCACACCAGCCACAGCATGGGGCAAATCATAGTCTGCTGCTGCTGGCAAAATCTCGCACCAGCCACAGCACGGGGCAAATCATAGTCTGCTGCTGCTGGCAAAATCTCGCACCAGCCACAGCATGGGGCAAATCATAGTCTGCTGCTGCTGGCAAAATCTCGCACCAGCCACAGCACGGGGCAAATCATAGTCTGCTGCTGCTGGCAAAATCTCGCACCAGCCACAGCATGGGGCAAATCATAGTCTGCTGCTGCTGGCAAAATCTCGCACCAGCCACAGCACGGGGCAAATCATAGTCTGCTGCTGTGGGCAAAATCTCGCACCAGCCACAGCACGGGGCAAATCATAGTCTGCTGCTGCTGGCAAAATCTCGCACCAGCCATAGCACGGGGCAAATCATAGTCTGCTGCTGTGGGCAATCTGAAGCAGCCCCGTACCCCAGTACCTGGGATTAAAACAAGACAAACCAGAAAAAACATATCCCCATAGCATTGCTATGTTTTAAAAGAGATCAGCATTCTCACTACACAAGAACTCCTAGGTAGACAGCTTTGCTGAAAATTTTCAAGCTGCATGACCATCGCAGCAGCCCTGTGATTTACCATGCTGCCTCTCCCCTGTGATGACACTTGCAGGTTTCTGCCATCCTTGGATTCCTTTCCTGAGACCTCTACCAGCTGTAAAGCTCAGCGGTGCTCATGATGGAGGAGACAAGGAAGAGAGTTACGAAAAACAGAGGGCTATCCCTTCCCACCAGCCCTCAGGAAGGACGTGGCAGAACGGGTTAAACAGAGCTCTTAAGTTATGAAAGCCACAATTATATATGCATGTAATTTTTAGCACAGAGATTTATTAATTTGCATTCAGATCATTAGAGCCAATTAGCAGCTTCAGCTTCTGCAGTTATGCGCAAAGCCTTTTACCCTTTACTTCCCTTGTCAAATCTTTACAGACTTGGGCTAAAAAATGACCTCCGATGCATGAGGAGAGGCAGTTCTGCTCAGATTGTCTCCTCTCCCCACCACTATACACAGCTTTGCCTGTGTTTTCTTCTTTCCCTCTCTGTTATTGGGCCTCTCTCCTGTTGAAGGGCCTTTCCCTGAAGGGGCCTTTTCTTTAAATGAACTTTCTCATTTGTTAGATACTTCAAAGCCATTTCTACAGGAATGGATTCACAAAGGGAAAGAAAAGCCCCCCCCTTGCATGTAGTTTTTGCTCTACCCACCTTTGCTCTGGGAAGTAGCTGTGCTCCCAGACCCCTCTCAGCTTCCCTTGAATCTGAGGATAAAAGACACACAGTTATTCCTATTCAACTTGTCTTTTTGGCACATTGCTGGCGCTCCTATGGCCCTCCTGGAAAAGCAGACCCTTATCAATTTCTTATCTCTGTCTTTCCCACTTGCCCTAAACCTCACTACCCGGCTGCAATGCTGCCCATGAGAGTGTTGACCAAGGAGCTCAAGGCCAACAATTAACCTTCCTCACACTATCGGTATTGTCAAGATGTATTTCTTCCTAAGTCTCTATTAATCTCATGGCTACCCGATTAACCAGGGCTATTTCTGACAGTCTGCCCTACAGCTTTCAGCCACCCTCATCTCCTTTCCCCCAGCAGTCTTTACTGCATGTAACCCTCACAAGTATGAGTTCTCAGACGCTATTTGCTCTCTTCTCTACCCCTTAGAGCCTTCCCTAACTACAGTCCTCCTGAAATCCTCACTTCCAGTCTACTCCTGTCCTTTCTTTTTTTTCAATTAGTTTTTATTAGATATTTTCTTAATTTACATTTCAAATGTTATCCTGAAAGTGCCCCCCCCCCGCCCCTGTTCCCCTGGCCACCCACTCCCACTTCTTGGTCCTGGCGTTCCCCTGTATTGGGGTATATAAAGATTACAATACCAAGGGGCCTCTTCACCCAATGATGGCCGACTAGGCCATCTTCTGCTACATGTAGAGCTAGAGACACATGTTCTGGGGGTTCTGGTTAGTTAATCAAGAAGGAAGACCAGCCGCACCTATGAAGTAAGGAGGACACTTATCCTTTGTTTTATGGGTACTTTCCTCAATGTCTCTGTTTCAAATCTCGATTCTGCTTTCCTACCTGGTATGTCTCTGATGGGGTGGTCCCCCCTAGGTAGGGTATTAGTCAGTAATTTGAGTCTGTGATAACGTATCCTGTCGATCACGGAACTTAAGGGAACCTGATATAGCTGTCTCGTATAGAAGTGGATGCTCATAATCATCTATATGATGAAACATAGGGCCCACAATGGAGAAGCTAGCGATAGAACCCTAGGAGCTGACGAGATCTGCAACTCCTGTCCTTTCTATCATAAACTCTGCCTTATTTCAGACTGTGACTTCTCTGTTCTGTCATCTAGCTGCTGCCCTGTCTTGTGGTCTCCTCCATATGGAAAAGACCTGCTTCTCTTCCCGTGGGTCTTGGTAGAAACGTCACCCACAGTGCCTCTCCTGAATGCCTCAGTCTTCACTTAGCTGCCTTTCTTCTCTTTCATTCTAGGGTTGGTATTTACATCTGGGTCCTGCAGGTGCCTTCACGAGGCTCACATGGGCTCTGTGCATCCCTCCACAGGAGCATTAATCGTTTTCTGCTCCTGAGGCCTGCAAACCCCGCTTCCATGCTCTTATAGTGACAATAGAGTAATAAGCTTTGCAATAAGCTTCAAGCAGTGTACGCTCAGCATTGAGCCATGAAGGAATGTGTGTGACTGAACGGATCTTAGAGCTGGTGGCCATTCACCCCATTCTGCTATGCCCTGATCTGACGTTTGCTACCGTTGGTGTCTGTCCACTTTCACAATTCTCATCTTGCAGCTCAAGTTTTTACTCATTTCTAGAGAAGCACTGGTAGTTTGAAGAATGATTTTGAACGCAGGATTCTGAGCCTAGATGCTTAGGTGTGGAGCCTATTTGGCATGGATTGATAGCTGTGTTAGGTGTGGAGCCTACGTGACATGGATTGATAGCTGTGTTTTGTTGTTCATGAATTGGTAACAAAAATTAAAGTACCCTCTCCATACAAATATTTAGCAATACTATCTTTAATGGCCTCTAATGCATTTTATGAACAATATAATAAACATACATATTTTAAAAATCAATATAACATCTTGACAAACACAAAACAAAATAACAATAAAGTAATACACCTGCATCTATCATTATCAATATATGGAAGTCTTAGCATGACACTTTCTGAACACATGATCACTATAGTCGGCCCAACCATGAATGGTGTTGGAAACAAAGGTATCACTTTGCTGACCCATATATATGTGTATGTGTATATGCATTCACATACATACATGTATATATACATGCATGTATATATACATATGCATACACATATATGTATATATGAATATACATAAATATATACATATATGTGTATACACACACACGAATTGAACTTGCATTCCTAGACAAGACTGAAAATGAAAATAACACTAAACAAAATATCTTTGTTTATTCTTGTTAAGACATGGTTAATTAGCATAGCCAGTGGTGATTGTGCAAAGCATTTGTTAATCCCTCAAGTTTGGGTTTTTATGATTGTGCCAAGGGCCCACTGAATACCAGAGTGCTGGAGGTTCTCAGGAACTCACACTGGGCACAGGCGCCTTCGCAAATCATTCTTTTCATTTCCAACTATGCACAGACTTGGCCACAGAATGCCCACAATATTGCCCTGGTGTCATTGTGTTCCCCCCACCTCATAAATGTCCAGATTGCTCCCTGGTGCTTGGTGGCCTGGTTGTGAACCTCTGCTCCAGTCATAACACCTCCTCGAGCGATTGGAAGATCAGAAAAGTCACAGATATCACAGAAAAGGCCAGTTCCTGCTCCTGAAGTTCCTGAGCTATTCTATCTAGGGGTGTCCTGAACATCAGATTCATCACTAAAAGCAGCACCCAGTGGTAACCCTGGACACGGTATGATTGTACTGCCTGGGGTTGAACCTGCCACTCCATAGGTTTAGGCCAATCAACTGTGCTGGCTAACCTTTTCAGCATCTGTTTCTTCACTGGTACAACACAGCTCATCAGCAAACCTAACTCCTTCTTTTAGGTCACAGATTGAGTTAAAGCATTTATATAAGGCAAGCTTTGATTACACGCTGGCAAGGATGGTGTAAGGATGGCAGCCATGTTGACGACCGCCCTGGCAGCAATAGAGAATAATATGGGTTTGAAAAACTGGTTTTTTTGTTTGTTTGTTTGTTTTTCAATACAATGTAACTGGAAATGTTTCTTTGAGCTACCTAGTCCCTCCCTTGCCCCTCCCCCTCGCACCACGGTTGAACCTTATACTTTATTATAGTTTTAAGTGTTCTTTCTTTCCATCTTCGCTAATAGTCACATTTAAATTTTCTCACGGTTCAAATCTCGTTCCCACTGACTCAGTGCAGGTTAGTATATGTGACTCTAAACGGAGTTACACTAATAAAGCCATTTTGCACTGGTAAAGAGTAAAGATCTAAACTTTATCGCCCTACTGTTTTTGAATGAAATGCTTCCTCTCTTGGAGAGGCTCCCTTCTCAGAACAGGGCTGCTGTAATGGTTTCGTCAGTGGTACACAAATCCTATATTACTCTCTCAGCACTTCTCTGAGCTGAGTGCATTTTCATGCTTGGCAGGATTAGGGTAGTCTAGGAGAATTAGTTTTCTTTTCTTATTGCCTTTCCTGTTTAATTTGTAACCAGTTAAGGCTCCAGACCCACTGTGTGATGGATGATTGATCCAAGTAAAACTGCAAAGGGAAGAGATAATTGGCAGGCTTTGGTTAAGCGGTGAAGTCCTTCCCGCACCTTTCAGAAGCCTCAAAAGCAGCCTCGTTATTAAAACGTCCATACAAGCAAAATTCCGCATGTGTATGGAATTTAATTACCGACTAAGCAGGACGAGATGCCAGGGTTTCATTTTGATGGCGGACGCACAGCATTTGTGAAGTAGCCCATGTAATAGCTGAGCCCTCGCAACCACACAGGCGCTTGCACCGGAATGGAATTTTATAGTTATGAAACTGTATCCCAGTCACTCAAAGTAGAAAACATCAGTGCAGGCTATCCTGCTGCTCGGTATGACAAACAGTCATTCCTTGAAATTTAGCTCAAATGGATATAATTTGCCAGAGAATTTATTTATTTATCTTTTTAAAGAGCAAGGTAGCATGAGAATCAATTATATCCTAAAGATGCTGAAATCAGATTTTATAACCATTTGGATACCGTCTATTTTATTTATAATCATTTATATTTTTATATTTGTATTTGTATCTATATTTCTGTTTCTATTTATAGGACAAGACTGGTCAAGTGCTTAAGATAATGAATTAGTAAGATAGAGTGATAAAGGAATTATACTTTTTCTACCACTCTTTTAGCCAGTCCCTGTAATCCTTTACAAAAACATACTGAGTATCATCTAATGCATCTTCTTACTAACCTTGGTGGGGTTCACTTTTGTGACGGTCACATAAGACTTGTTATAGCTATCTAATGGGACATAATCACCACTCACATAATGCTCCAGAAACTTAGCGGATATGAACGAATCAGCATAGCCCATCAATTAGACATTCTTGGATATGATGTATAACAGAAGATACTTAAAATTAGACATGCTGAATAGCCTCTATGTAAGTGGTCTGAGCTAGAGATTAAGGGGGAAGAGCCACCTCTGGCCGGGAGGAAAGACTCACATTCCATTAAGAAAAGTAGATCTATCATCTCCTCCAAGGGTTGATGCTTTCAGAGTCAAAGCTTCCAGGTGCTCAATCAGATAGCCACATGTTTAAGTTCACCAAAAGAATGAGTGATTTACCTGCATCTTGAGATGGGTTAATCTCTACCAGATCACGTGTTGAGGAGGAGAAATGTCCTTCAAGAACCTTAAGACTTGTTTTTGCTCCAAAGGGAATCAGGACAGATTTCCGAGCATCTTTTGGCAGAGGTGTTACGGCGTGAAGTGATGCCGTCGGATTTTTCACTGGAGAAGTCATCTGCGCCCTCAGTAAGGATGATATAAATTACCATGCCATTATCAACAGCGTCTCCCAGCCATAAAACTAGAGGAAATACAGGAGCATCATAAAAAGCCTGCGATCAAGGGATTTTACATTTGCGACAGTGTTCTGAAGGCAAACACAAGCTTTTAAAAAGAGATTGTGAACTATTTTGCCAAGAAATCATAGAACCCAGAGACTTGAGCTGGCAGAATCATTGATAGGGTAAATGATATTATAATGACAAGACATCATTATCGACTACACGATAATGCTGGAGCAAAGGCATTCTCTGTGGGAGCAATATTTATTAGAGAAAAACATCCCAAATTCAGAGTACAAATGATAACAGTGACTACCATAACTATGCCCCCACCTCCACACACACACACACACACACACATACACACACACACCACATATATATGTAATTGGTTGGTGTCTGGATTTCTTATATTAGAAAACGCAATGCTATGGAATGTCTAAGTTTAAACTCAAGCGGAAGAAACATAAACCAATACTGACTGGTTAAGCAGAAAACTAGTTCATTGAGAAAAGATTCTGGGCCTATTTCTGAATTGTGAAGGGTCCTGGAAACTGTGTCCTCAGGACCCTTGAGTCTAGGTTTGAAGTAGCAAGCGTTCATCTGCCCTGATACAGGATCTGCCCTTGAGGAGAAACCATTCTAGCTATTCCTGGCCCTTTGAAGCCCCTGCTCTCACCAGTGCCAGCAAGATGTACTCTTCCCACTGCTTTCCCTGTCAGATGTTCATTTCCAAACCAGACAGTCAGTCACCTGTGGCTGCCTGGGAGAACCTACCCCAGGCGCCCGTATTCCAATTGCAAAGGAGTTTGGAAGGTGGGGTTTTCCGGATTCTGCGCTGATTGATCTGGCGCTAGAAGGCTGTTATTTTTCAAGATAGGATTAAAATAACTTGAAAGGTGCTGGGTGGCTTAAAACCATGACAGGTATGCATGAGGTGGGACACACTGAGAGAAAACCAGTCTCTTGGCAGAATATGTTCTTGACCCAAATGATAATGGTGGCAGTAGCTTTGGTGGTGATATCACCAACATCAACTAAGTGTTAGTTATGTGCTAGCATATGTTGTAGTCTTTACTTTAAAATACTTTTAACAACCATATAAGGCAAATAATGTGATTATCTTACTTACTAATGAAAAAACTGAAGCCCAAACTGTCCACACAGCCAGTGCAGGAATTCAGACTAAGGTGGTCTCACACAGGGTCTCCTTAACTGTTGATAGAGACTTTCCTACATTTCCTGGTGTCTGCTTCCACACTCTGTCTCTGTGGGTGTCAGACATGCATGGCTCTCATGTGTTCAGGAAGAGAAAGGAAAATATACCCATGGAGAAAATTGTCACAGCATTGCCTAGGTCCGCCTGTTTGGGAAAATAAACAGAAGCGAGTAAGAAAACTACCACAGCGCCTCGTCCTTCAGAAGGGCATGCTGTAGGTCCCGTGCTGAAGCAGAAGCCACCCATGGCTGGCTAGTAGCAGCTTCCCAACCTGTTGTCTTGTTTAGTCTTACCTTAGTGCTGAGACAATGGCCATTAATAGGTCCATTTTCCATGTAAAAAGAGTCTCAGAAGGGCGATGTTTATAGTCAAGGCCACACAGCCCATAAATAGTAAAAGCCCAGTGTTGCGTGCAAATCCCATATTCTCAAGCACTCCTGTTAAGGTGCTCAGCAAGGCGCAGTAGTTCAGCCTCGTGGGACAAGACCCCAGGGCAACAGGTCTGCGAGCATGGATACTCTGCAGCCTTTGGGGACAGGGCTGACTCCTTCTGAAGTGTGGCCTGCAAAGACAGTGCCCGTTGTGGCCCAGCATCCGAGTCTCTCTTACCCAGGAGCACACGCTGCCTTTAGTCTATTGGAACTTCATCTCCATCTCTTTAGGTTTTGTATCCATGGCTACGTTTGGCCAAGCTCATGAGAGCTATACTTTCCACATGGAGACTAGATGCATCGGGCAAAACTCAGAATAGCCACTTAAAAGCAAAGAGCTAAATACAAATCATGTCAGCTCACATTAATTAAACATTTCTAGTATATCAAACTAAATACCCTGTAGTTAGGGCATCTTTCCCCTCAAAGAGATTTAAAAAAAAAATTGAAGGGAGGGAGGTCTGTCTGTACATGGCTTTGTCAAATATTTCTACTTTTTTCCCCTACCCTCGATTCGAAGCCTGAGATGGAACCAAATGAACAGGTTTGCCTGTGTCCAGCAATCCCTGTATGATTTCTTCAAAAAATAATGCCCTTTTCCACCCTTCATTTTGGAATTTGGCAAATATGTGCGTATTTGTACAAATTCTCTCCTGAAATGTTTAGTTCGGCTTTAGGCTTATCAGGTTTGCTCTCCAGCAGCAGAGAGCGAAGATTCCTCGAAAGCTCTGGGCCCCAAATAAAGAGGATCTCGCCCCAAGGGGGACATTTGGTCATGTCTGGAGAGACGATCAGGCGGGTTCTGCTGGCATCTAGTGGGTGGAAGTCACAAATGATGTTGTGCTTTCTGCAGTGCACCGTGCAGTCTTCACCCACAGAGGAACTGTAGCTGGCACACGTGGACCGGTGGAGAGCGATAATTTGCCAGTGTCTCTGGATGCTCTCTTGCAACGCATGTCTGTCACTAGACACATTTGCAGAATCCGAATTTGGCACAACTGGAAAATGGCTCCTTTTTTTGCTTTCTTTCAAGCTTGGTCTGCTGAAACTTGAGAGTTTAAAGCTGTAGTTCCAGCAAACACTGCACCTAATCATCATTTTTATAACCCCACGTTGTGTCAAATACTCAGTACAAATTATCAGAACCCCTGGTTCATCTGTATTTTATCAATGTGTAAGCGTCTCCAGTGAAAGACACTTGTCACTCTTAATTCTATCTTACCCCTTTTTCTTTGCCTTTTATCTTACCCGAGACTACCCCTAATCTGGAATACTTTATGATCAGCCACATGGTTTATGTTTTCAAAACATATAACTTAAGGTCAACTGCAAGACAGACCTTGTCACTACCCACATTTCATTTAGAAAAATGATGCCTGTATTTTTTCTCTGTGCTTACAGATGAGAGATAGTTTTCTTCCCTTGTGAAAATATTTTCCCAGTCATCATGTCATTCATTCTGAAAGGTGTTCTCACACACTCCCTTGGCCACAAACTGATTCCAGCCCCGTGAAGAACCGCGGGGCATCCCCGAAGTAGTATTTCCCCCCCATTGACTATGGTCCTCTTAGTTAGGGTTTTACTGCTGTGAACAGACTCCATGACCAAGGCAAGTCTTATAAATAACAGCATTTACTTGGGGCTGGCTTATAGGTTCAGAGGTTCAGTCCATTATCATCAAGGTGTGAGCATGGCAGCATCCAGGCAAGCGTGGCACAGGTAGAGCTGAGAGTTCTATGTCTTCATCCAAAGGCTGCTAGTGGAAGACTGACTTTCCAGGCAACTAAGGTGAGGATCTTAAGCCCACACCCACAGTGACACACCTACTTCAACCAGGTCACACCTATTCGAACAAGGCCATACTTCCAAATGGTGCCCCTCCCTGGCCCAAGAATATACCAACCATCACAACAGTTGTTTTTCTGCCCAGCAGTGCTGCTTGCTAATACCGTCAGAGGTTGATGAAATTCAAGCCGTATTGACTAGCTCCTAAGTACAGGTCATTAGGCCAGGCTGCCAGGGAATATAATATGGAAAACAAATACCCCTTGCTAAGCAACCACAATCTAGTTAGAGGTGGAAAGAGATGTACAAAATTATCTGCATGCACTATGCTGTTAGAAGAGACTTCCACAAGGCACAAGGTTTTGATGGTGTGCCTGGAGCTGAGCCCACCTCCAGCTGTGCGTTGAACCTCACATTATTAAGCCAGACCTCGGGGTCCTACGTTCAGTGTTAGACAAGCGGGTCACCTTCCGGGTGCCATACCTATGGAGAGCTCCGTAAGTAACAAGTCCTGCCTGAGAGCCCCTCTGTGTTTCTCATTCTGAAGTTCCTTGAGACCCTGAAGTACCTTGTTTGTGCGTGGTTTCAGTGACATGTAAGACATGACTTATTCTTGCTCTTAACTCTGTATCTCTTAAATGTGACCTGAGATTTCAGATTTCCCTACTAACTGCTACCACGGGGAGTCAACTCAGAACTTGATTTTAGTCTTTCGGTTGTCTGGATTTTACCACTTCTTAGGGTTAGATGACCTACCTACTCTCCCCCATGTGTGGATTCTTGCTTACGTTTGAAACACAAAGTTCAGTGTTCTTTAGTGCTAAACTCTTTTCTGCATGTGTGCCTACAGAAGGTTGTTTTTTGATCACCCCTGACTTAACTTCATGGGCATTCACCGGGAACCTTTACACATGAGGTCATATGCTAAGTGCCTTGGTAGTCACTAAGTTACGGTGCTACAAGAAGATAGGAAATGATCAAGTATTGAGTTCTTTGAAACAAGTGTGTGGATTTCTGGTGGATTTCATTTTAACTAAAATGCCCTACCCAAAAAATGACTGCCCCTTTTTAAAACAGCACGGTCTATTTCCTAAGTGCTTGGTTTAGTAGTTTCATCTGTGTGTATGTAATATAGATAATGCATAAAATATAAACGATAAAGTAGCACTGCGTTTGCTGTAGTCGGCTTAAGAAACAGACATCAGGAATTCATGGGAAAGCCCCACCCCACCCCCGCGTCCCTTATCTTCCCGCATGGGCCTCCCTTGACTAGAGACGGCATCTTAAGGGTCAAATTTCGTGAATGATGCTAAGTCAAGATTTCCAGCTTCCCTGGTATTGAATGATTTCAGCCAAGAGTTGCCAGTTTGTGTCGAAGGAGGTGAAGGAGGTCCAATTTTAACCACTTATTTACTTTTTTTCTCAGTATGAAATGATCACCGTTTTATTTGAAAATAATTTTGGGTAAATGTTTCTCTTATTTCTTATAGATTTGAAAATAAACATTCACAGACTGTTCTGCATATTTCACTCTTGTCCAAATGCTGAAAAAGCAACCAACTTAGACAGACTCCTGACAGCCCAGGCCCGCCGGGAGTGGTCCAGAGAGCCTTGGCAAAGGGAACGTTCAGTTCCTTGTTCTCCTGTTGCTTTGCACAGACCTCTCAGAACAATTCATGCAATTTATTTAAGTATCTTTCCTCGACAAAAAGGAGAATTCAGTATTTTTTATAAAGGATTTAATTTAGAAACACAGGAAAGCTGAGGTGGAGGAAATAGGAAATTTGCTGGCAGAGGATGAGCATCCAGGAACACAGAAGGATGGCAGGAAGACGTGGAATACTTTGCTTTAAGGCTTTCTGTGGGACCTGGGCAGTAGTCTCAGCAGTTAAAAGACACACAGGCAGCTGTCAAGAGGGACCTGCTCTTGCAGAGTGTCGCTTCCAGTTACCTCCGTTTGGGCAGCTTGCAAATACCTGTACACCAGCTCAAAGGCATCCAACCCTTCTGGCCTCTGTGGGGCTCCTATATTCATGTGTACAACTCATCCCAGACTCACACAATATACATCATCAAAACTAAAATAAGTCACTATTAAATACTTGCTCTTTTAGAGAAAAAGATGATTGTCCCGCTCTCAGATTACAAGAAGGAGAGGGAGGAGCCAACGATGCATGGATGGATGGATGGATGGATGGATGGATGGATGCATGGATGCATGGATGGATGATGGATGGATGATGGATGGATGATGGATGGATGGATGATGGATGGATGGATGGATGGATGCATGGATGGATGATGTATGGATGATGGATGCATGGATGGATGATGTATGGATGATGGATGCATGGATGGATGGATGGATGCATGGATGGATGGATGGATGGATGGATGGATGGATGGATGGATGCATGGATGGATGGATGCATGGATGGATGGACGGACGGATGGATGGATTGTTGGGTAGATGAGTAGTGAGTGGGGATGATGTATGGATGGATAGATTGTTGGATGTATAGGTGGGTCAATGGAAAGGTAGATGTTTGGGCAGGTGGATGGGATGTGTTGTATAGGTTGATGGATGGATGAATAGATGGCTAGATGGGTGGATGATGGATAGATGATGTATAGATGGATAGATCAGTTGGTGAATAAGTGAGTGGATGTATGAATAAATAGGTGGATGGATGGATGAGCAGATGGGATGGGTGGGTGGATGGGTGGATGGATGGGGAGGAGGGAGTCATAAACAGAGGGTGTTACTGACCTGTTAAAACTGTGTGTGTAGGATTATGGATATCCTTTTGCAGACAGAAAACACTTATTTCTATCTGTGAAACAAGTTGGGGCAAGCTCAGCTGTACTACAAAGTCCATCTCATTATCCTCCTACTTCAGTGATATTTTGTTTTTCCTTATGAGGGAGACAGAATTTTGAGGAAAAAATAAGAAGCATTTTAATTTTTAACAACTATCTTTTATCAGAAATTTCATTTAAATAAACCTCAACTCTGTGAAACTTTAAACATGTATTCCAGAATGTGTTCTTAACACTGTTGGTAAAACCTGGGTTAGAAATGACACAAACTTTCCAGAGTAGACTCAGAGCCCAAGACTTCTGACATGCTTCTTTGAGCTAAAACACTGAAAGCCCAATTTGTAACTTGCTGTTGGGTCTATAACTTGTAGTTTCCGGATCCAGATGTTTAATTATTCTCTTTCTCATTGAACATAACAGACCATTACGTTTAACTGGAAAATTAACTGTAGTTCTGGGATATCTATGCACAATACAGTTTCTTGGTCACTAACTTTTTAAGGGAGCATTTAAATTCTTTGGCACTCTAGGTCAAATTGCATCACAGCCATTTCGTGTTGGGTAAGAGATCTCTACTGCTTTAAGATGGTAACAGCTCTATCCAAGACTATGCATTTGAAGGAATATTTTACAGATAAAAGTTAAAAACTACCAAACAGAAATACTTTTATGGATTTGACCCAGACTAACAAGGAACTTGATAAAGGCCATCCTTTTCCAAAATACTGCAAATAGGCCTTGAGAAATTATTCTGCGAAACAAACTCATTTACTGATAACCGATCATTGCAGACGGTGTCAAGAACATTTATGATCAGGTGACCATAGTAAGTATGGAGATGTGGAAACCCGTTATCTGATATCTAGGATATATGCAGTGATGGCTTGTGTACTAAACATGTAGCATAGCATATGTCCATGCCATGGTTGGGTTGGGGATCTGAGGGAAGCAGGCTGGTAATACAGGAGAGAGTTTGATGTCTCTACCAACTGTGAGGTGGTCCTGATAAACAGGTCAGATTTTACCCAGTGTCAGAGGGGAGGGGCCTAAAGAAGTAGGCCCCATCTCTACTGAGGGAGCACTGCTTTTTGCTACTCATCCTGTTCCTCCTCAGACTTCCTGTATAGTCTATTGCTGCTGCCCCACCACCTGGCATCTTAGCTGCCCCTCAAGCAAGGATGCCTTTAGCCTCCTCCTCCAGTGCAGTTGGTTTACCACCTGCTTCCCTGCCTGGAATGTGGCCCTCGGGGTCCCTGCTTTTTCCTCCCAGAGCTGTCAGGTGTCATCTCATCAGCTGTGGTTTCCCTGAAGACTTAAATACACCTGCCTCAACCCCTTCTCCCTCTCCCTACCTTCCTCCNCTGCCCCTCAAGCAAGGATGCCTTTAGCCTCCTCCTCCAGTGCAGTTGGTTTACCACCTGCTTCCCTGCCTGGAATGTGGCCCTCGGGGTCCCTGCTTTTTCCTCCCAGAGCTGTCAGGTGTCATCTCATCAGCTGTGGTTTCCCTGAAGACTTAAATACACCTGCCTCAACCCCTTCTCCCTCTCCCTACCTTCCTCCTCCCACTTCTCATAAATTATTAATTTGTGATATTTACTGATTGGTTGTCTCGCCTTTCTAGCAATCAACTTGCCAGGACAGGGATGTGATTATCTTCTGATCTGCTATATTCTTAGCATCTAGAAGGGCACATGATTTGTAATCAATCTTCATAAATATTTGTTCAGTGAATGCGTGTGTGAATGAGTGACAGGCACGGAGCCTTAAAATTGAGAAGGAATTCAAGGAGCACTAACTGAGTTTTGATAGACAAGAGGGTAAGGGAAATGAAGCGAGCTATCAAGTGAGTTGGCTCAAGCGGGTGGGTGGGGTCATATCTTAGCTTTGGATTTTATCAAATATAATAAAAAGCATTCCCTTTTTCTTGGACCTGGTCAGACACCGGCTGTCCATCCCAGCGCCTTTTCCTAGTCAGACTTCCCACTGCTTTCCACAGGACATTCTGGGCTCCCCGCTTCCTCCCCTGTTTTAATTTTCAGCATTAACGCATTCTGAAAATCTGCTCACAAAAATTCTGCTTCAGCTCTTGTGAGACTGCAGGACCCTGGGACTTCTTAGGGATATGAGACCACCCTGCCCCTTCAACTCCTGGAAATGGAGGCATCCAGAATGTAGTATCTCTCTCTTCTGATACAGCTAAACTTTCAGACTCCCTAAGCTCATGGGATTTTTTTTTTGAAAAGGGAACCTTCCCTCTTGGGGAAGGTAAGTTCTAGTGGGTGGGGAGACTTGACAGTTGGAGAGAAAGGTGAATTTTCCCAGACTGTGGAGAGATCTCACAGCCCAGGTGCCCGCCCCTCCCNTCAGCTGCCCCTTCCCTCCCCCGACCCCTCCCCCGCGCTCAGCTGCCCTTTCCTTCTGAGTGGCTTTCCTGCCACTATGGTGCAGCCCCGCTTGTAAAAAGCATAGAAGCCATTTGCTCCTTTTGGAGCAAGGTACTCTACAGATAGCTTACATAATTAATGTGCCCCAGAAAGGCATTTAAATTAATTATGAAATTGGCCCCCAAGCTGGAATCCCCGGCCGGCAAGTGCCTAAGGTGTTTTCAGCTGGACTCTGCTCTGGCAATCCGAGGCTCTTTTTTTTTTTCTCCTTGCCATTAAGATGTTGCAACCTATGCCAATTCACTTAATGCCCCTGTAAGGCACCTATAAGATTCATTATTGATCTGTGTTTTATTCCTACTTCCTGCTCCGGGATCTCAGGAATACTCACTGCAGCCGCTTTGGGGTCATGTGGAAATGCTAGTGAGGTCCTGGGAGAGCTTCCATGGAAAATCGCTCGATAGAATTTGGTTACTTATCTTTTCCTCTTTTCCCTCACATATCAGAACAGATACTTCACAGTCCCAGCCAGTGCTAAGTCACACATTTGGTTAACTTTTAGAATTGAAGGTCGTTTAGGACAAAAATGATTCACCCTTGGAACTAGACAGAGTGTTGGTTCAGGAAACTAATAACTCATTTCAAAATTGCGCCATTACCCCAGGCTACCCCAAGTTGCATTTTCCTTGAAAGACTCCCCCTTGAAGAGCAATTACAGGCACATACATCTCTCCCATTTATATTTCTTGCTACTTGAGACAAAGAAGTTTGACCAGTTTTGTGGTTCAAAAGGAATTTATGTTCACAAGTGAACCTAGCGAGATACTTACACATTCTGTTTGGTTTATACAGTATTCTTTGTAGGTTTGCTGTATAATCGTGTGCACGGCTATTTTATTAATGAAGACACGTGAAAAATGATGTGGTTCCCCAGAGGATGTTTTATGTTTTTTGAGACGGAAACAGCTCTTTGTTTTTTACTGTCTTGTGGGACCTCAGCTTTGAGTCCTGTGCCAAAGTGCTTATCTCAGTAAAACTATTTTACTTTCTTAGGCAAAGGGGAATGCAGGCTGTAAAACTCTCCCTTTTCCAAACAACCCCATTATACAAGTCTCTCCCCTTCGTTTGTCAAAATCCAAAAAGCTGCAGAAATTTTCATATTATGTTTCCCAGTGGACAGCCTGTGGTTTTCTGCTGCACGCCAGCAGATAGCCAGCAGATGGCGCTGCAGGTCACTGGATGGTGGGACTCCTGTTGGAACCATGGCTGGGTCCATTTCTAGCATGCACAATTTTAAAATCAATCTTTTTTTTTTTAAGTTAGCGTACAAATGATTGGGTCCCATTATGGCACTGTGGTATGTGCGTTCCACTGTTTTGTTCTAATTTGCTTATTCTGTCATGAACGGTTACGAACGGCCATTCCGCTGACTTACAGTGGAGGAGCTAACTGATGCTTGCTTCGGAGATACGAAGCATTTACTCCTGATGGTTTACACGTCTGTATCATATGCCAGAATGACATTATGTATCATTACCATCCTAGACATGTATCATGCTGATGATGGTTCCTCAAGGAGCTTTTAATTTTTGTGAGTAATAGTGCTGAAGCTCACTTAATAACCCGTCCTAATAACACACAAACATATTAGCAGAACATCTCCATGTGAGTTTTATTATCCCGTACCCTGTGTCTTTGTGTTGAGGAGAGGGCATGAATGGGCACTGAATAAAATACCCGCCCCCCCCAACCAGCACAAACTGCCCTCGCACGGAGAGCACTTAATGTAATACCGAAGTAACAACACTTGGTTGCACAGGGTGTGGGCCTAGCAGCGTGGATGTGCCGGATGCTTTGCAGAAATCCAGCATCCTGAGACCCAGCCCAGGTATCACTCATCAGAACCTGTGCTGTAGTAATCAGATGCGGCCTGCAAGGAGCTTGGGCCTTTCCAGGTCTGTCCTTAGGACTGCTGCGGTAGCCCTTTCTTCCTACAAGGAAAGTGTTATCAATCAGAGTTGCCCCCTATTGCTGCTTATCATTCACAGAATATATGCATCTGGAACTTTGAGTAAGTGGCTCAGAAACAGAGACACGCGCAGTCGGCAGAGATGAGCACGTTTCCCACGGTACCGAGTTCTACAGTAATGGAACAAACTGTGTGTTGTCAAGGCTTGTGCTGGGATTTTTCAGAAAAGTGCCAGAAATACTTATTCTAGTCTTTGAAGCTGTCTGGTTATATCTCTAGGCAGTTTGATGCTTTTAGTGTTCTAGAATCTTTTTAAAAATTGGTTTTCATTCTAGTTAAAATTCCAGCATAGATGAAAGAGGGTCCCATGAAGCCCCACATACTGCTGGCCCTGAGTATTGGCTGTTGAAGACCCCTGGTTGTCAGGGAAGTAGCCCATTTTAGGATACCCATGTTCTACTGGATGGCCCTACACCTATGCATACAAGGGCATGTGCATGGTGTCTATACCAATAACCCACCAATACTAGGTCATCTCATTTTATAAAAAGATCTCCTTGTAAAAAAATATAACCTACCTAACACGATTTCCATATAGTCAATAAGAAAGGAGACAAGACATTCCAGTAACATCCCTCACACACAATCCTGCACGCACAGTCCTTTACACACAAACACACCTATATTCTTAGACCTCTGACTTCTTGGAGAAGAGGATTTTTCTTTATATAAAAAGAAACAGGGGCTGGAGAAATTGCTCAGAGGTTAAGAGCACTGACTGTCCTTCCAGAGGTCCTGAGTTCAATTCCCAGAAACCACATGGTGGCTCACAACCATCTGTAATGGGATCTGATGCCCTCTTCTGGTGTGTCTGAAGACAGCTACAGTGTACTCACATAAAATAAATAAATCTTGAAAAGGAAAAGAAAAGAGAGGAGAAAGTATAGCTTTTGAGGCTTTTGTTTAGTCTTGAAGTACTTTCAGGAATGGACTTGTGACCATTTTTAATCTTACCTTTCTCCATAGGAGAATGAAATGTTTGCCAGAAGACAGTAAACATAGGTAGCCAGTGTTCCCTTGTGGGATATGTGTGTCTTGTGCGCTTTAGTGACTATAGTCTTCTTAGGTTTCCCTGAAAAGCTCTCCCCACAACCAAAAAGCCAAGAAAACCCACTTTAGTCTGAGTTCCTGGCATTTTTAAGAGTAGTTATGAAGTACTTCATAAAGTAGATTTATTTTTATTTGAATGTCTTAGACATGCACATCCCAGATGAAAGTAAATAACCATAAAGCAACAATAAGAGTACCAGATGTTGTAAAACATGCCAGGCTTTGTTTGGATAAGAACGCAGGGATCTTTTTGAACATTAGAGTGACTGCTCCTCCCTCTTCCATAATCTCCCACTAACCACATCATTGAACTACATAGAACATCCTTCCCTCTAACACGCTGAGTTATTTCATACTGCTAAAACTGGAAAAAAAATTATATGATTTACCCCTACCCCAAAGCTCATCATGCCTGAGTCGCAGAGAGCGTTTCCTCAGGGACCATTGCCCCAGTGATGGATGCAGACCCTGAGAGCCCCACCACTGAATGCGATGCGCAGTCTCCTAGTTCCGCGTTCCTCCGGGATATCCCCTCTTGCTGTAGGGAGCCACTGATAGTCTGTAGACTCATCCTTCAGGACCAGTGCGAGTCTCTGCCCTTCAGTCCAGCTCTCCGCTGCTCTTCTGCTCCCTCTGCCCACCTCTGACATGCTTTCTCCGTGTAGAATTTATACGATGGTAGGTTCCACCACCAGGTTCGCAGCCGAACATTCACTTTTAAGTCTTCATGTCTAGCTCCTGGACCGACAGTACAAGGCGCACGGGACTCCACTTTTCATTTCTGGGTCTCTGTCAGGTGGCCACGTCAGTCCTAACACAGTTTCTGTCCCAGGCTGGCTGCAACCCCACAGTGCTTCTGAACACTAGGCAAATTAGGACAATTTTTATCACAATTTAAACATTCCTTTCAAGCCCTGGCTGCCAGGCAAAACACCTGGCTCATAGTAACTGATCATTTTCGATTTTTAACCCGGAAATGATTTTCATTTATAATATTAAGTGAAATTCACACGAAAATCCATAGTTTAGTTTGACTTTTCATTTATTCTATTGCAATTGAATTTTAAAAAGATGAACATTTACGGAACACTCTATCAATGCTTCGTCTACTTTTGTACAATTCATTTGAAAACAAAACAAAACAAAACAAAAAACCGAAATGAGTTTAAATAACTTATTTTACATTATAAGGCTTGTGATCGTTTATGTGCTAGAGGGTATTAAGAGCCTATAAGCTTAGAACAAACTATTTAGTGATTAACATACCTGTTGAACAAAGGGAGATCTTAGGAGAGTAGTTTCCGCCAGAACCCACTCTGAGGAATGCGGCTCCAGCAAGGTCTGGGCCATTCCGGTCATGCCTCCGGCATACTGTTCTTGGTGTGTTTGTAGTTGGTTATAAACATTGGGGAATGACGAGAACGGTCTTTTCTTTTTTCCCCTCTTAGAACGATGGGATCATCCACACGACAGCCTCTTTCTAGAAGTCTGTGGAAACGACAGCTTCCTCTACTTCCTTGTAAATGCTTTGGCCTGTGGATGTATAGACTGGATGTAGAGATGAATGATGTTTTACGTTTCTGAAGCAAAAGAGACACGGGGCAGCTGGCTTGGATTCATGAACCCCAAGTATGGGGTTCACAGACTCCATGGAATAGCTGCGTTATTTTCTTCATGATCTTTGCTTTTCTTACCTAGGAAGTGGAAATACAGTGTATGTGCCCCCCCCATCCCACCCCCTCCCCCACCCTCAGCAGTGTCACAGGGAAGTGTTCTTTTTCCTGCTTCATGCTGGATACACTTTCCCTTTTTGCTTTTATTGAAAATAGATTCTTTTCTCATACAATATCTCATAGTCCCCCACCCACCCCGACTCTTCCTTGTTCCTCCCGATCTCCCTTTCCCTCTGCATCTATTCCCTTTCTGTCTCTCCTTAGAAAAGAACAGGCTTCTAGGAGATAACAACCAAGAATGATGAAGTAATATATAGTAAGATGTAGCAAAGACTATTGAAGGTAGGAGACACAGCCACCCAACAGGAGGAAAAGAGTGCCCAGAGCAGCCGTAAGAGACAGTGTTCGGCTTGTTCTCACAGATAGGAGTCCCATCAGGGACCGAGCTAAAAGCTGTAATAGATACACAGAGGGCCTGGTGCAGACCCACGCAGGCCCTGCAGATGCCTCCATCAGTCTTAAGGTTAATTTTGAACCAGCTTTCTTACAGACCACTTTTATTTTCCGGAGCTAGAGTTGTTGTTAACGTTAGTTAACAGCCTCCTTAGGGTGGCAGTGTCAGAGGAAGCTGTACATTCGTTCCTGGACTCATGAACAGTTTTGAGCAGTGCACTCATATCAGGGCAGTTCCTCCCCTGGGTCCTCCATCACCTCCCCCCACCCGCTTCCTGCACACACACAGAGGAGGAGTGGCTTGACATAGCCTGAAAACTTCCTTTCAAATAGCGATGCCTGCACGATGTTGGCACAATGGATACTGTAATTTACGAGTATGCAGTTTGGGTTAACAGAGAACCATGGGCGGTGAAGTGTGCTGGAGTCTCTCCACAGCTCCTTTTTAGTGAGTAGCGTAGCTAAGCATGACACATTCCCATCACAGACATGTCTCCTGTTTCAGCAGTGTGCCTCTAACCTGTAAACTATGAGCGCATCCATGTGTTGGTCGTGAAACCTGGCTCGTACATATCACGGTGCACATGTAATTCCACTGTTTGGTTTTCGCAGTTGTTGAGGGAGTCAGAAACACCAGGGCTTATGTACAAGAAGGGCTTCTGATTCCAGACCTGTCACTACCTTTATATTTTTAGTCACTCAGTTTCCCTTCATCTCCATTCCTCAACCATGAAGTAATAATATCAGACACAAAGTAACATCTAGGCTGTCCTGTGGGGTCAGTGAGTTATAGCACATACATATTCTCTTTATGAAATATTTATACATATATATGTAATATGTATGTGTGTGTACATATCCATGCTACTTTTCATTAACTGAAGGCACTTAATGACCTCTGGAGTCATTAGTAAACTCTTCAGTAAATACTACAGTGGTTCCTGGTGCTGGCAGGAACCTTGTTGGGTTCCTGGAGACTCTCTGTGAGCCATCACATATCAAGTTCCAGCCCCGCCATTCTTGTCTACATTGCTTTGTCACTAGTCATTCAAAGACGGTGGCTTCACTCTGACCCCTGTACATTGAGTTTTTAGTCCTGCAATTCTTTTTCTCTCCGGGGATCTTTCCCTACCCACCCCTGACCCCACCAGAGTCTGGCATGTTCTCTGTGCTTTCTCTTATAGTATATTTTGATTTTAATGTAGCCTGGTTATCTGCCTGCCCCGATACGGCTGTACATTAAGGGCACAAACTGCATCTTATTTATATTTCCAGTGTGCACTCTCTGACATAGAGCAAATGCTCAATGAATAATTGATGCACGAATTCTCTCCTCCTTGGTTTTCCCCTCTTGGCCTGGCAACACAGAAGGAGTTCCGTGGTCCCTCATTGTTTGTGCGTCCTAATAGAGGCAGCTTTTACATAATCTCCTGACTGAGAAAATAACCTACATTTTAGTACCGATTTAATTTTTTTTAAAAGATTATTGTGTGAAAGTTTGGACATATTCATTGACAAGGAACAATTCTATTCATGGTTGTCAAGTTATATCTTGTACAGTTGAACTTGGGCTATTTAAATTGGCTACAGCCTCCTCCTGCCAACAAGGTCTTTACACATTAGTGTCTTGGTTTCTGTTCTTTATAAGGCGTGTCAATGATTGTTGGTTTAAGATTTAATGGGAGGTGTATAGTTCATCTGGGAGTTTTACTTGGGCCCGTCATTGTATGCAGAAGTGAGTGATTCTATTTAAGTATTTTATCTTTTCATGGGTGCACTGTTGTAGCTATGGAGGAGGAGCATGGGATCTTTAAAAGTGAGTTGACATTTACAAAGACACCCAACTTCTGGTAGTGGCAGCTTTAATTATTACTTAAAAGAAGAGTTTTAAAACTCATCCGGTCAGCTACCTGAGCTTTCATTACATTAAAGAGAAAAAGAAGAACCCCGATACATTTAAGAAGGGATGTTCAGACAAAGAGTCTGCCCTTCCAGACTCCCTGATTCATTTTCAGGATAACTTTTACATTCATTCCAGAGCAAAGCCAAATATCAGCTGTGCCCCTCGCTCCTGACAGGTCATGACAAAGGACAAAAGAATCTTGCTCAACGTGCAAAAGACTGAAAAGATATTTACAGAACTCTTCAGAATTACCAACCCCTACTTCAGAGAGATTTATCCGTAGCAATAGAGAGATTTAAAAACTCCTTTTCTTGTCAGTCCTGTGCTTGCTTGGGAATTCCCCCAAATCATGGTCCCCACCCCACCCGCCCCAGACACACAAACAACCCCACAGCCATACATACACATATGTATTGCCAGAGCCATGAACCCCAAGCTAAGGGTATCTTGGTTGTCTTTCATCGTTCCTGCTATTTAAAGGAACCTGGCCAAGGGCAGCTCTGAGAGGGTTAAGGTGTATTCTGCTAGCTTGGCAGGTTTTTCTCACGTTTACGTTGCAGTAAATGGAGATCAGTCTGTGTTAGGTTTCGAGTCTATTCTCTAAAGGCAAATACACTGATAGCACTAATGACTTGCAATATTTAACAGTAAAACCGTTTCACTCGCAGTGACTCTGGGCTTTGAATTATAAATGGAATCATTTTATAACTTGGGGCATTAGGAGAAATTCATGGGAATTGGCCCAGATTTCTCATTAATAATGCAACAAGTAAATGTTTCAAAATAATTAGAGTTGATATCTCTATTTAATTGGCATGAGAAAATAAGTTTTATTTACCAAAATATACATCTATCAAGTTTATGTTAATTTATACTGATTAGAAACAATCCTGCTATCTTTAGTGGATATAACGTCACACACACACACACACACACACACACACACATATATGTATATATGTATATATCATACACACAGCATGTATGTCATCATTTTTTGTTCATGTTTGGGATCATTTAAAAGGTCACCTAAACACTAGCGATACTAAAAGAATATTCTCAAATGTAGTTGGTTGTAAACAACATTTCATTTTCTTCAGATTTAACTTCAAATGTTTAAATTATTATTGCTTGTGTGTGTGTGTGTGTGTGTGTGTGTGTGTGTGTGTGTGTGTGTAGATGTGCACACCAAGTACACTTGTGGAGGTCAGAGGACAACTTCCTAGAGTTGATCTTCCCCTCCCCCTTTACATAGATCTTGGGTTAGGATTTGACCTGAGGTCACTAGGCTTACACAAGTGCAGCTACCATGGATCCAACCCACTAATCCAGGATTAACTTTATGAGAGGGGTAACTGTGTACCTCAGGCAAACCTTGCCCTCTTTCCCGATACATAATTTTGTAAAGATGATGAATTTCCCCCTGGGTTGAAAAATCTTTGTCACAGCTAATAGGAGATGTGATTCCGTGACCCCACATTCCTTAGTAGTTAGGAGCTGGGTGTACTGGTACTTCAAATAAAATGCAATTGAGATTGCTATTTGAAAAAAAATTCCATCTGTTTATATATTGTCACAATAGTGAACGACAGAGGAAGTTTACAGTAAAGAAGACAATTTATTAAAAGAAACAAAAATTTTCAAGGATGGAGAAGTATAAACCTAAGATCCTATGAGCAATGAACCTTTAGAGATAGCGATGAGTCATAAAATGTCTGTATTAAGAAATAGAGACTCTATAAAAGAATAGGGGGTTGCTTACATCAGCCCATTTTATACATGAAGAGGTTGAGTCTAGAGGGGTGAAGCTAACCAAACCTGGGTCCATCAAGGGCTCCCTCATCATCTTGTAATTTCCATGACATTCTCTTCCCTTTCCTGAAAGTCCCCGTTCCCTATCCCGTTAAAGTCTCCCAAGCCAGCCATAAGGCTTGAGCACTGATGGCTTGGTTAGTTATTTGCAGTATACAAAGTCTATAAAAATATCAAATATGATTATAATAACCGTCCATTTGGCTCAGGGCTGCTGAGATCCGAATGGACGGACAGCTGCTCTCTCTCGCCTGCGCTGTCTTCTCTTTAAGCATTCTGAGGCACTTGGTGATGCTCCTACTTTGAGAGGGTAGCCTCCTGTCTCTCCTTCCCGATGTTTGTGTAGGTGCTGATGAATGAATGGGTGGGGGGGGAGTTGTTCTTTCAATATTGAAGCCTGTTAAATGGAAAAGCTAATGCTTGCTGCTAATTTATCTTGGTGAACTCTCTTCCTAAATCCCCCATTGGTTTCATCTTGTCGGTCATTCTTCCTTTCTCTATTCTTTTTAAATAATTTTGTGTGTGTGGACCATGGTGCGTGGGTGGAGGTCAGAGGAACTTGCCAGAGTTGGTTCTTTCCGTCTACCTGTGGGTCCTGGGGATTGAACTGGGGTCCTTTTCCTGCTGAGCCAGCTCACTGCCCCCTTCTCTTTCATTCTTAATGAGAAACCATTGAAATGGAGAGAGGAAAGGAACTATCATTCAAGCAGAGCTTACTGTTTGAGGAGATTCCATTCAAATTGCTCTGCAGCAGTGAGGCCAGCTGAAATAACTAAATCAATAGAAGTTCTCAGGTATCGCACATGCTAGCTATCTCCCCTATGCTAGTAATTGCTAAGTAAATCAAGGCTCAAAAATGTTAAATATAAAAGGGAGAAGAACTGCAGGTTAAATAAGACCAAAGAGTAAGCTGTCATCAGAAGGGAGTTAATAAGAAATGAAAGTCAGGGACATTTATGTGCATATAAAAGGAATATGAGTTTTCCTGTTAGGAAAGTTATATATATATATATATATATATATATATATATATATATATATATATCACACAGACCCACATATATCCCATATATTCACATGCTGTATGGTGCCTATTTGGATATAAATACATTTTAAAGGTGTATAATGAATTTTTAGGTATGTGGGTTGGGTCTTAAGCATTGGTTCCGGATGCAGCATTGTCCAGAGGCAGGTTTGGGATGGCTCTGACCTCAGGAATGAGTTCATCTGCCCACAGATTCATAGCTTAATGAGCTTCACAGGAAAGACTCTGTTAGAAGAGCGAGAACTCTCTTTGCTTCCTGGACCACGATGAAGGGAGCCATTTTCCTCTATCTCTTTTCTTCCACCCTGTCAAGCCCCTAAGACTAGATAGGAGAGAAAAAGGATAGAGGGGAGAGGGATTGACGTCATTTTTAGACTACTTCTTGATTATTAAGGGCATCGAGTTCCTTGGTGTAGATTTGATCTTTGTCATCAAGGTGCCGAATTTCATCCTTTGTTGTTTCTTCTTTGTGTAGGACTACTTAACAAACAACAAACAACAGCAAACAGCCAACAACCAGAACTCCAACATCACGCACTCACAGAAACTCTGCAGATGGCAAAATCGCACTCCTGCTAGAGCATGAGGCAAATCATAGTCAGCTGCTGAGGGCAGTCTGAAGCAGCCCATATCTCATACCTGAGATTAAAATGAAAACATAATCTTATATTTCTGTAGGATTTTTTGTTGTTGTTGTTGTTGTTTGTTTTTACGAAACCAAAATTCTCACTACAGGTGTGTCCTAGGAGGTGGGCTCTGAGGTTTCAAAAGTCGACCCCATTGCCCATTAGCTCTCTCTGCTTCGAGCTTGTGACTAGGGTGTACAGTTCTCAGCTACTTTCCCAGTGTCATTCTGATCTGCCTGCTCCCGTGGTCCCCACTGCAGTGGTCATGGACTCTAACCCTCGGCAACCTTGAGCCCCCAGATTAAATCCTTTCTCTTACCTGTTACCTTACTCACAGCGTGTTGTCACAGCTATAGAAAAGTAGCTAAGAAGAAGAATTTGTGTATATGTCACAGAACGCATGGGATTTGAAAGAAATGAGGCAGATTAGGAAGATCCAGGAACTAAACATGAGGATCTGTCTGTGGAGATATTCATCAGGTGCCATCCCGTAGTGTAGATCTTGGAACTGCAAAGGCTGCACGATTTCCTCAGCCCGGCGGAGGTTAGTGGGGGTGGTAATGGGCCTGGAGCACTGATAAGTTGACTCCATTCAAGTGTTCTTTGTTCACACTAAAAGCATCAAAGAATATTAATATTGAAGTGCCACTTAAATGTATTCAAAGAGCCAGGCAGAAAGTTGTCCGTGGGAAAGGGCAACAGTCTGATTGTTTACTTAAATGTTTGGTTAATTACACTGAAATGGAATTAAAATAAATGTTTATTTGCTTAATTCTTTGATCGTAACAGATGCCAATTTGTCCAGACGGACTTCTGTGATCTTAGGTTTTATTGTGATTCCCATCTGTGTCCCCTTACACCCTGTACCTCCTTACACTTCTGCCATACACTCTAACCAGCTGCAGGAAAATTGTTTGAGGATTTGATATCTCCTTGTACCGTGAACATCCCACAATCAGAACTTCTCCCTGCCCTTGCTAGTCATTGTTCTGCTCCCTAAGGTCAGACACAGAGACTATCAGTGCCCAGTAACCTCTTGTTTAAGTACTGAATCTCTAACTAGCTGAAATGGGGGAGGGATTCATGTTTCATAAAAGAACTTTGTTTCTAACTCAGCTTCGTGTCTTTGCATAAGACCCCATTAATACTGATTTAATACGATGTTGGCATAATGGCTTTTGAAAGTCATGTGTGGTGCAATTCATATCACTTATGACTGTTTTCTCTCCTAGTAACATAAATCAAGATTTCCAGGTTAATGAGTAAAAGTTGCAGTAAATCCAAGGTTCAAGGAAACTCAAACCTCTTTTGCTATTTGTTAAATAAACATTGGCTCTAAAACAAGGATAATGCATCAAAAAAAGAAATTAAAACAGGTGTTCTTATTCTATCTCTGGGATGCAAATGTCACAGAAATTTTTTTTTATCTTAATGTGGGTTTTAAGCATGCTACCATTGGGACTTTGGAGGGTGTGGCAGCATATTCTAAAGCAAAACTGGGCCGTCCGACTTCAGCGACAGGAAGGGGGGCTTGTCAATAGAACATTTTCCTTCAGAGGCTCAATAACCAAGTTTAAGCTGTCAATAAAAAGAAATGAATTTAACTGTTTTATGGAAGCCTTCACATTGACGCAGGGCAGAATTCCAACGGAAAGCAACATTGAGCAAAATTAGGTGATATTATACACTTCACCAAATTAATTGAATCATGTAACCAGAATTGCTTAAACATGTTTGGGAGGAGTCCTGAAAACTGCTTTTTTCTCTCCTTAGGAAGCACTTCTTCCTGAAAAAAAAGAAAAAGGTATACAAAGTGTGGTGGTACATGGCTTTATTCTCAGCACTCAGGAATCAGAGTGAGAGGTCATCCTGATAGACATAGTGAGCTCAAGGCCAGCCAGGGCACCTGGTAGGCTTAGGATGCAAGTAGAAGCAGCAGCCAAACTGGAGTATGGGATATAGCTTTAAGATATTGTCTTGACCTAAGTTTGTGTCCTTGGTCAGAGGCTGCCTCGACTCCACTGGGAGTAGCTTACAGCCACTCAACCATCCTCCCTCATAGTGGGCCACTAGCTACCCGCCAAGTTAAGGTAGGAACAGGCCACAAGAGGCCCCCTCCACTGGGGTTGTTCAGAGTAGCCCGTCCTACTCCCCCTTCAGTCCTTTCTGTTTAAAGCAGAGCCATGGCTCCTGGAGCTTTCCATGGCAGGATCTTCTTTCTATTACCTTGTGGTGTCCTCTAATGATTCTCCATAAGGCACCCTCTCATGTGGAACTGAATCCCTCTCCTGGGTTCAATGAGTAGAATCAACCATGTTTTTTTGTTTGTTTGTTTGTTTGTTTCGTTTTGTTTTGTTTTTAGAACAGCTTCATTGAGGTAGAAGTGATAGATGAAGAGTGCCTGTTTAACACACACAAGAGAGAGAGAATTTGGATATGTACATACATGTTAACCCCTGTCATATCTAAATACTTTAGTCAGAGAGGTTGTGTTTGAAGGTTCTTCCCCACCCCGGAACACTTCTTGCAGGGAGCACAGGTTAGAGAGGTAGCAAGCAAAGGCTTGGCATCCATCGCCAATGGGTGCTGCATAGTTTTGTGATGAAGACCGATTTAAGAGACGTTGACGGGCTACAGGGTAGAGGGCTAGAGTAAGAGCCAGAGCAGGCTTTAGTCAGAGTCTTTATCCTGAGCTGTTCACCGTAACAGGTCTGCTAGGGGCCTATCCAGTGGCAGGAATTCGCTGGGCACTTCATTAGCAGAGTTTGATGGAGTCCCTCCTGCTAAGATTTTTTCCATCATTTAGAGTAGAATCCCCTGCAGGACAGAGTCCCGCCCTGCCTGCTCATTATGCTCAGTAAGTGTTCTTATGCTTGAGGTTAAAATGAAGATGAACCAAACATGATTGAGTTAACTTTATTTCAGCAGGCTATCGAAGATTTCTCCTGAGTAGACTATGTGCTCAAGTGACAGGATCAAGTGCCCTATCCCATGGAAATTAGAAGTTTTGTCAGAGTGACTAAACTTATAGAATGGTTTAAAGTGAGAAAAAGCAGAACCCAGAATTTAATGCCAGAATGTATATATGTGATATGATCCCGTATTTATCCTTTGACACTTTTGGTTGCGGATTTCTTCCTTTTTTGACTGCAATTTTTTAATATTTATTTATTTATTTATTTACCATCGTGAGCATCGTAAAATGTATGGCTCACCTGCGTTCTGCCATATCGTACCTAATCTGTTCATCTCTTGTCATTTGTATAAGGGAAGCTACACTCCCCCTCCCCCATGCCTTTCCACTTCCTCTTTATGAGATCACCTACTCTGAACCTCTGGTTCAAATGACCTCACAGGGCATTCGTCTTTTGAACTACCATGGCCTGTTTGGTTAGAGAAGAGTTTTATTTTATTTTATTTATCAGCAGGGTGCTCTCTGACACTAAAATGTACACTTCCAGCATGGCCTAGCAGAGAGACAAGAAAAGAAGGGAGGGAGAGAGAACCTCAGTGAATTGTACTGATGGTAGCAGTCTCCATCCATGTGGGCCAGCATCACACAGGAGGAAGCATCCAGTGTGAACCAGCTGTTTAGTCTTCAGTTTTCTTTCTTTTTGCTTCCCATCGCTCTCAGAGGACTTCTTTTATATTCCCGAGGACTCTGCTCTACCACGTTTTTACAATTATCAATACAGATACCCAGTAAGTAATATTGGAGTTTCAGAAAGTTAAGAATGTTTCGTGGGAGTAAAGCTCAGGCAGTGCTTGGGAGCTACTGATATTAAAGGAATAACTCTTCTACGATAGTCTAATTGTAATTGGCGTCCTGGACTTTCCTGGGAAGCTCTTTTTCAATTTTGAAAGATGTCTTCTATGTTTTATCCATGCCGTTTGCTTAAAGAAAACTGTGACGGGATGCGTTGTATTTTGAAACATGCGTGGGGTAGGGCTGGATGTTTGAGTTCTCATGTTCTCAGGAGTGCAGGACAAGAGGGAGCCCAGTGCCTGAGGCTTCCCCACCTCTCACTCCTTCCCTGGGGCTAAATTCAGCTCTCAGGGCTCTTGCACCAGCCCGGCTGCTTCTGGGTACCAGCCCAGTAGGTTTCACACTAAACCGACTTCCCTGCAGTCTGAGAAATCTTAGGCATTTCAGACTTAATCCTATGCCCTGGTGTGTGATGAATTCATTTTACAAGGTGAGTAATAACATTACCGGCAAGAAAAATGTCAACCAATCAGCTAGGAAAAATTTTACATATACCCCATTAAGTGTGCAGCGCTTCCCGCCATTGCTGAGGCGGGTACCTTTCCTGTCTCGTCTAGGACAAATGTTCTTCCTCTGATTCCACCTCTCACATTAGTTCTTAAGATGTGCCTCCACAGATTAACCTTAGAGAGCGGCTGAGTCTCTGCAATCTCATTAGTGACTAAATGCCACCACCCTGAATCCGAAGCTAATTATTGTTCCTTAATAAGAATAACCTTCATTCTTTTCTATTTGAAATAATGACTTTGGAGATTAAGAGTCCTTCGTGATTGCTTTAGTGGGCAATCAGTATCAATAGCTCCGTATTAGGATCCTTGTTGCCGTTATAATTTCAAATGTTCAGATAGTAGAGATTCTCATTTCATTAGAGGTTGAGAAGCCATTTTATCCTCTGCCTGAGTAGCCGCCACCTGAGCTTGAATAGGAACCGGCATTGTGAGGTCAAAGTGTGCAAAGGAAGATGTCTAGATCAAAGCCATTCGCCACAGATGAAGCTGTATGACTTTTTCAGCCTTGAGGATTACATATGCCTGCAGTAGCTATGGGTTCTTCTTGGCCACACAAACATGCCTTATAACATAGAAAGAAGAGAGGAGATTGGTACAGAGGTAAAATGAATGGGAATCCACCTGGCTTCCTGTTAATTTGAAGTACTCGGCAGACAGAGTACCTTATACTGGATAAATGCAAGCTGGAAGCTGGTCCTTCTCCGTACCCTCTGACCAGATTGGATATCGGCAGTCATGTCTCTACAGGCCATGCTCTCTGTTCTTTCAAGACCCCATCCTGTTATGAAGTCCTTTTCCCTCTGAAGCGTGTTTGTTCCTTCTGGGGACTACCTTCCTTCAGTCCAACCCCCGCTGAATCGAGTAGTTAATTGAGTTGAATCCTTCAGGTGTTTCTTGTACATTTGTCTTCATTTCATACATATATTCATAGACTGAGGCATTCTTGTGTAGATGCAGTGGTATATTTAAAATAAATCCACCAATGAATATTGCATGCAATTAAGTTGAAGAATTAAATCCTCCGAAAACTCTCATCTCACAGAATTGAGTCTGTGACAAGTTGACCCTGCACCCAGGCAACGTTGTCTACGTTGTTCCGTCCAGGCTTGCCTTGCGGGTCCCTGGGGCCACAGAGAGGAAGTTTCGCCTGCTAAATGATCCAAAATATGCATTACTTATGAGCAGCCAACGGGCTGATTCTTTCCTCTCAGCAAACGGAAGTTCTCCCTTTTTTCCAAGTTTCTTTTTGTAATGTTACCTCAGATACGAGTCAGGTGGGGATTAAATCCAAATTAGTATAATTTCCTTTCGTAGCGAT
>LR749874.1:1054063-1069063 GCA_902729485.2 Mus minutoides | reverse complement strand
ATGTAGGAGCATGCACATTTGGTACAGTTGGGTCAACCAAACTTGTTTAGGGAACTGGAAACATACGGCTTGTTCTCTTATACGGACAACAGTCTCCAGCATCTCAGGAAGAATTGGTCCTTGGGCAAGGGCTCCCAGATTAGAGGCATTTTGTTTCGTAGATCTCTTAGGCACAGTCATTAAAACTTAAAACATTACTTTGGCTCTTGTGGTTCACTCCATCTCACCTTCTTGATACAGACAAAGTGGCTTTGACTTCTTTCGTGGGAGTCTGTAAAGAGAATCCTGCTTTTAAATCAAGTTTAGGAGCCACATTTCAGAAAATACGCTTTGGTTTATTTATTTTAGACCATGAACAAAATAATCTAAATAGTCTTGCAAAGTGAGTTTGGGTCACCGGGGAGCCTGAAATCCATTGGTAGTGGGAAGGATGCTCAGACGGAATGGGGCAAGGAAGGAGCAAGCTCTCAACTCTGGGGTAGGCGCCCAGATTTGACTCCTCAGCTTGTCATTTAGAGACATTGTATGGTGACATTGCTTAAGCCTCTGAGTGCTCCATGCATAAAACAGATGTGTGTTTCAAGCTCACAGCGCTGCTACTACACATTGCTACATGCTTGGCTTGTTAGCTTAGCTAGCATTGCTTAGCGGCTTAGAGGATTAAGCATGAATTATCCTGAAGATCTAATGCTCAGAAGTGTGGAATAGATTTTATCATGCAAAACCACGATCCCCAGTAGCTCCTGGGGAGACCTGGTTCTTCCCAGGTCCCATCTACATTCCTGGATGTGAGGCACCTTCTCCATCACTGGTCCATGCAGAACATTCTCAAGTCTGCTTGACCCCTGCAGTCTGCTTCCTTCAGCACAACTGACTTCAACCTTCCTGCTTTCTTCACACTCTAAACCTCTGAGGGTCCATCTGGATAAACCACGATCATCTTCCTGACTTCAAGGTCTTGGCCCAAGTACATTTCCTTTCTGCCAGGTAAAGGAGAATATATTCACATCAGGGCTTCTTTGTAGATTGTTCCAGAGGCTAAAATTTTAATGACTATAACATGATTAAAATGAAATTTGGCATAATATGTGCTTAATGTAACAATATGTAAATATATATATATATATATATATATATATATATATATATATATATAATATGTTCTAGTTGAGTTTGGCTTTGGCAATAAGATGTCCTTTCCCCAGCCTGTGACACACGTGTAGAAAGCTTATATGCATGGGAAATGTGTCGGTATGCCAACAGTTTTCTGAGGTCCATTTTATGCATCTTCCAAGTAAATAAACTGCCCCCCCCCAACGGTGGCAATAAAGATTAGAGAGGGACAACAGGATGCTTCCTCTCGGAATCTGACACTTTCCCTCATAATCTCTGTTAAGGGTGACAACATTCTATAGAACTTCTGGTCCCCTGTGTTTCTGGTACCCTATCCTGAACATCAAATGTAATGTTATCTGTTTGCATCTTGTTATGGTGGTAGGGTCACATTGCCTGGAAATATGATGCATAATGAACTCTTTAATACTAAGAAGTTGGAAATTTAGAATATCGCTAGAAAGATAAGGATCAGAACTTGCTTGTATTAGTTTCCCGAGACATTGTAACAAATTGCTACAAACCAGAAAGATTAAGACAATATGATTTTTTCTCTCTTCCTCCTCCTCTTCCTCCTCTTCCTCCTCCTCCTCTTCCTCCTCTTCTTCCTCTCTCTCTCTCTCTCTCTCTCTCTCTCTCTCTCTCTCCACAAGTGATAAGTACAAAACGTTTCTCAGGGTTGCAATAAGAGTGTCAGATGGCCCATGTGTCCTCTTGGGGGCCCTCTGGGACAATCTGGTCCTACCCTCTGTCAGAGTATTTGGTAGCTGTGGGCATCCCTTGACTTGTGGCTAGTCTGCCTTCAGATAGGTACCCTTTTCTTCTGTCTCAGCACTCTCTCTCTGACCTAGCTGTATAACCCTGAGTGTGTGCCTCCTCTCAAGATCCTTAGCTTCCTCAGATGTTAACCATAGAAGAGAATGTTCATCCTTTCACAATATAAAGTAACATCCCCCAGGTTCTGAAGATTCAAAAGTGAATGTTCGTTGCCTTGGGTGACATGGCGTTGGGAGTCAGTCAGGCTTGTTGGGAATATGGGAGAAATGGATGAGGCTTTTCAACAACCGAGGTTCCTCTATTGATCTCTGAGTGTCAGAGCGTCTTTGGTATTGTCTGAATACTTCTCTGAGCACCAGTTCTAATGAGGCATTGTTAGGAGCAACCCCAAACAAAAATAGCCCTGATTGACATTCCTCCCCTTCGGAAGGCTCTGCTGTGGTCTGGGTCGTCAGTGTCCCATGAAGACAGCTTTGTTTCAACAGTCCATTCGTCTCCATTGCTGCGCCACCCACCCCACCCCTCGCAGGCTGAAGTAATGGGGCCAAGTGGTAACAGGTTGAACAACAAAGCCAGAATAAATCTTTCTCGTCCACTTAAGTGGATTGCCTCAAGTATTTTGTCATCGTGACAGGTAGCTGACTAACACAGGCTTCCATTGAGCAAATTAAATAGAAAATACATTTGTAAACAACTGAAACCTCTGAGCAGTAGAGGAAATAACAGGGTGACCTCCAGAGGGGCACTGAGGCAGAGGGATGGCAGTGGCTGACTGCCTCTCAGGGATTCTTCACTTCTGCACGTGGAAGATTGATGAGATGGTATTAATTTCTATTTTTAAAAAGAGGTAAAGCTTATTGCATATAATAAAAGGCAGACTAAAAGTGGTTGAAAAAAGCATGCTTGGTAAGTGTGTGGGGGTGTAAGGGATGTTAAGGTGTGTGTGTGTGTGTGTGTGTGTGTGTGTGTGTGTGTGTGTATGTGTGAGTGTGTATGTGTGTGTGTGTGTGTGTGTGTGTGTGTGTGGGTGTACTGGAGAGCTATACCAGGGTATTATAAGTGTTAGGCAAGCCTTCTAACACTGAGACACAGTTGGACCATTTTTGTCACTTTTAATTTTGGAACAGAGTTTTACTAAGTTCTTGGTTTAGACTCAAACTCCCTCATAGCCCTGGCTGTCCCATGCTCCTTCTGGTTTACCTTCTGAGTAGCTGGCACTACCAGCCTAAGCCAGTAGGCTCAGATTGACTCTGTAGTTTCAACTTGAGATGACAGCTATGGGTGTGTTTAAAAATTGTAAAAGCCACAGAGACCTGAGGTGTTTATATTAACCTCACGGCGCAACTCCAGCTTATCAGTTGGTTAGAACCTGAGTGGATGCTGAGTTGGTAAATGTTTCGGGGGGGGGCACCCATGCTGAGAATCCAACGTCACAGCTGTCTGCTGGGCTTTCCAAGGACAGCCATGTGCAGCTCCTGTAAGACTCACAATGTCTCATCTGCATTACTCCTGCTTGCCCGACATATCTTCTCCACACGACTAGTTTATATAATACGCTAAAGCATGCCGAAAGGGTGGTATCTATGAATTTTAACCTAAAATGAGTTAAATGTCTCACCACAAAGCTAGGAGAGTATGGTATTTTGGGCATCATCAGGAATGAAGGTCCCAGATTCAAGTAAAGTACAAGATGTGACAGCCATGCCTCTGTCTCGTGGTGGAGGCTGGAGTGTTTCTCTTTGAAAACCCTGGCATGAGACAACGCTATGCTTTCTTCTCTGCAGCTTCTAACCCACTCGCCATGCCTGGAGGATGCTTGACCCTGACCCCCATTCTGTACAGGCTGAATATTGAGGACTCGTTGATATGAAAAGAAACTTGTCCGCACTCCCTGACGAATGCACGCCTTATTTTCACAATAATTTGAAAAAAGAACACATCAAAAGAATCCGTGCTCATTATTGAGGATGAAACAAGAGAAATGTAGATTTTTTCCAGGCTTTTCAGCTAAATAGGGTCATTCTTCCTTTTAACTATTAATAGATCTGATAGAAGTTAAAACTGGTACGTGTTGCAGACAGCTAGGAAGGTGAGCTGTGTGCACCCTGCCTTCTTGTAATCCTGCCTTGCTGTGGCCCCTTTTCCCTCTGTGTGGACAGGACTTCCATGCGACAGGAGCGAATCCATGTCATTAGATGTATGTGATGGTGTGGTCATGTTACGTTAAGTTGTAACATCTGTATTCCTGAGGCCTCTTCTCTCTTTGTCTCCTCCTTGGCTGGCTTTGAGGCATGGGTCCCTGTACAAAACAAGGCAGCCTCCAGCTTATAGCCTATACAGAACCAAAGCTCCAGGTCACTCTGTAAATGACTACGTCCTGAGTAAGCCTTCCCCAGCCGAGTTAGTTGCACATGAGAATTTCAGTCTTGTGAGAGTCAGAGCAGAAAACCCCACGAGCCTCATCAGGACTTCTGACCCAAGGGGACACGAAGATAGGAATCTCATGTTCTTATGTTTCTAAGTTTGAATAATAATATTGTTAAATAACAACGGATGCTAATACAAGGTTTTAAAGTTTTCCTCCACCCATACCATGGCTTATCTTAAGGGGGAAGGATAGAAACATCTAGGTCATATAGGTAGTAAACAAACTGCTAGTCATTTTCTGACTTTTTAATACATACTTAGAATTGATATCATTTTCCTTGATGCATTTAAAATAATAAACACAGGGCTATTGAGATGGCTCAGCAGTAAAATTATTTTTCTCCCAAAGTCAGACAACCTGACTTCAATCTCAGGGACCTGTGCAAAGGTTGAAGGAGAGAAGCCACTCCATAAAGTTTACCTCTGACCTCAGGTACTTGTAATAGCACGTGTGCCACACTTGTACACACATACATGCACACACACACGCACACACACAGAGAGAGATAAAATAAAATAAACTGTAAAAACTGACACAAAGGATACCTCATGAATATTTTGAAGAGAGGAAAGTAGACATCATGTTATAAAAATTCTTTGATAAATTAGTTACAAATGAAGAACAGTTCACTAGTGAATTAGGTATCCTATTTAACTTCAACGTTTTGTTTTACTTGTTATATGTGTGATTGTATCAGCATGGATGTCATAGCCAGAGGACAACATTATGTGAATTCCACGGATCAAACTCAGTCTGCAGGGCTCTCACAAGCTGAGCGCCCTTCCACACTGAGCCATCTTGCTGGCAAGAACTGGCTGCTTTCAAAACAGATCCTTATCAAGATGCATCAGCTGATGTTACCTCTACCCCTGTCTGTCCGTCTTGTCAGTCAGTCTCCTATGTGAGGAAAGAAAAAAAAAAAAAAAAAAACGTTCAAACATTTGCTGTTTTTTGTTTCAGTCTTTGGCTAGGAAGGCTGGTTTGGAATATAAACTCTGCAAAATTCGCAGCGGTTTGTGAGACTGATGAAGGGATGTGGACAAAGTACTCAACTCTAAAGATAGATTCAGCTAGTTAGACATCGCGGATGAAAATCAACAAGGGAAACGATGATACAGCCGTGTCAAAAGATTTCAGCATCGGGAGATTAAAGCAGGCCTTGGGAGAAATCAAAAAGCTCTTGGAAACTGTGACAAAAATGGCCTGTTTTAGACCAGGTTATTCAAGTCAAATATGAACAAGGGAGGCTAAGTTTTACACTACTTTTATATACATCTCTAATAATTAAAAATTATATCCCTCTCATAAAGATAAAAAACATTTTAAAAAGACAATGCTTCCTTCTCTTTGCTGTTCATTTTTCTAGACTCCCGGACTATTTCTATGACCTGCAGAGTGTGCTCGAAAGAGATTCGTTTGTGCTTCTCACAGAGACCAAGCATAGCGATTCAAGTTCAAACAGTGTGCGCTCATCACTGGCCACACCAGAAAGAGGTGACAGCTACTCGCGCCTCTGAGGCCGAGGGAGGTCAACCTGGTGGAGAGGGGAGCTATGTGGGTCTCATGGCCTCTGCAGCCACTTGCAATGCTAAGCGCCCACTGGAATCCTTTGGCCCGAGTCTAATCACAAAAGGCCCAGAAAGGCCACGTGGTACACAGGAAGTGTGACGCATCATTCAAGGGATGCAGCAGCCCTAACAGAGGCCCAACCTGGGTCTGTGCCATTAGGGACATCTGTAGTGTTTATCTTCACATGTTCCCCGCTCTGGCCCAACTTACCTATTAATGACCCCCTTCCGGCCACGCCCCCCCCAGATAATCCGAAACTCCCCTCAAGTGCTGGGTCATATTCACTTTGGGGATGTAGTAGTGGCGGGTCATTGCATATATGGCTGGATTTCTTGCTTAGAATTAGAAAGCTTTATCTCTTGGGTTTAGAGAGCATTTTTTTTAAAAAGATTTATTTATTTATTTATCATTAGTACACTGTGGCTGTCTTCAGACACATCAGAAAAGGGCATCAGATCTCATTACAGATAGCTGTGAGCCACCATGTGGTTGCTGGGACTTGAACTCAGGACCTCTGGAAGAGCAGTCAGTGCCCTTAACCGCTGAGCCATCTCTCCAGCCCTAGAGATCATTCTTTACCCCCCCCCCCCCCCCCCCCCCTTCTTTCATTTTCTGGCCTGCTCAGGGCAAGTTTGCCATAGTTAGATCTTATCGTTGCCAATTCTATGAAGGTTTGAAACTTTGACAGGCTTGTTCAGAGAGCTGAACATTGTGTCCTTATGAGGGTTGGAGCGAGTTTCTGTGTACAGTCCTGGTGAGGACAGAGACATGAATGGAATGACCGATCGTAAGATCGGGGATCCCTAGACTACTCGTGTGATGGCGTGAAGATGGCATTAAGTGTGCGGAACTTGTATGAGGTTCCATTGATAAGAATTTGAGTTCAAGCATGGCAGAGAGAGCACGAATTGTATGAGCGTGTCTTTGGGGTGAGGAGGGAGGCAGAGACAGATGTGTTGCAGGTGATATTTGAGCAAATACTCGGAAGGTATAGATGATCTGCTTTGTCAGTCACCACCTTATTCCCAGGATGGATTTTATTAAATTTCTCTATCAAGCTCGCGCCATCTTCTCGTGCTATTTTTCACTAGTTTGTACTGTGGAATTACAGAGGTGACTGCTCATTTAATTCTAAAACAAAATACCCTTGCTTCCCTTTAAGGAAAATTAATGTTGGAATAATTATTCAAATAATAAAAACTAAATATGTAATATTATAGGGCATTGATATATTAATCATATAACATATTAAACACAATCAATCTGCTGTGTAAAAAAAATTAAGTGTTTTAGCACATTCTCCAAAGCAAAAATAAAAGTGTTATCATATAAGACTGTTTTTTTGTTTTGTTTTGTTTTTTTACTCAGAAGAGAGGAAAGAGATGGGTCACTTGTCTAAAGTTTTGTTCAACAATCCTTTACTGTCATTATTTAAATTCAAACAAAAACAATTCAGTCTGTTTCTTAACCTCACTTTTACTTTTTCACGCACTCTGACTTATTGGCTCAAAGTTCCCATTCTACTCCAATAAAAGAACCTTCTGGATTTTACAGTAACAAACAGAAGTTAATAAAAGTGCCCAATCATCCTTATTGTACATATGTGGGGCGTCTTAGGCACTGAAGTGTACACCAGAAACTGCCGAGAAGATGAACAAGCACTAAAGGAGGTTTAATCTCCTTAGATATCAGTACTGTAGCAAGGAAGGTTTAAACGATCACCGATTGATTGATCGGTTTTTGCAGTGAAATGTCAATGTTGGAAGCATTTGGCTGACGTCGTGAGGTAATCATCCAAATAGAAATCAAGTGATCTCCAAACTCAAGGAACTTTAATTTCCCCAAACAAATATTTGTAACTTGAGAACCATTATCAGCTTGTACCAATGAACACATAATTATTAAAAAACAAACAAACAAACATTTCCAGTACTATTAAAACCCTAGGGAATTTTGATATTGTTTTTGCAGGCACATGGATGTATAATAAGATAAATGTTGAGATGTTGCTCTTTCAAAGACCCAGGCAATGTATGGCTCAATCCCTCCATTTTATAGATGAGCAGAGAAGTCTCAAAAGGTTTGACGGGGGTGGGGGGGTGGGGGGGGAGGGTGTGAGCAAGCTCAGAGAGTTAGTTAGCAGCCTCCGCTGAAGGGAGTTCCAGGCAGGACTCGCTCTTCTCAGTGAGAGACCTAGTTCTGCATGACTGGCTTTGGCTTTCTAGGAGGAATGACGTGTTGATCTTTGCACCTTTTTACAGATGTGCTGAGAGAGTGTATGGTTTTATTGGGCTCGAAACCCCGCAAGGGAAAATAAGAACTCACAAGGACATAGCTACCTACCTTCCACCAGTTTGTTTTTCTCTGCACAAGTCACAGTGTATGGCCCCTGGGTTTTTGTAGACCACACTGGGCTGTTTTGTGTCTCCCTAATCTATTTGGGATTTACTATTAGCTAAGCACTATTGCATGGTGCTTTCTGAACCTCTAGTAAAATAGAAGGAAGGAAGCACATAAATTGGGTTGCTATATTCAGACATACACAGTAGCAGTGACATGTGTGCCTCCCTCTTTCCCTCCCTCCCTCTATTCTATTCTATTTTGGTATAAGGTGAGAGATGATTATCATTCAAGTGCTTTTTTGTGGAATGAAGTGATTGGCCAAAGGTCCAGTGCTCACAGCTCCTAAATCATGACCTGATTACATCAGCAGTCCCACTGTCTTGTTGCAGAATTAAAGCAGCCTAGAGTGTCTCTCATCTGATGGAGCCCTAAATCTCCCAGTCAGCCCTATGCCCTTCCATCCAGTTATCTCCTTCTGCCAGACAAGAGAGCAAAAGGGATGCTGGTGGTCACAATGGTGCCCTTATTTTCCAAACCCAGAAGAGTGAGACTGTGTGTGTGTGGGGGGGAGGGTGTGACTCTGTGTATGTGTACATGTGTGTGTGAGAGACTCTGTGTATGTGTGCATGTGTGTGTGAGAGACTCTGTATGTGTGCATGTGTATGTGAGTGTGTGTGTGTGTGTGAGTGAGAGAGAGAGAGAGAGAGAGAGAGAGAGAGAGAGATTGATTTCTAATTACTGTTGCCTCAATTTCTCTGGGGAAACTAGTTTAGCACCACAGAAAATTAAAGCATAACTTTGACTAAACTGTGCTGAAAAGGATAATGTTTTGTGATTTTTTTTTTTTGCCTCTGCAGACTGACAAGAGATAATTTGTATTCAACCTAACCTACAAAATTACAAATAGAATTGGATTACTATATTCAGACTGTATTCAGAAATTTCCTTAAATTTTTAGACCAGAATACAGTGCGTTAAGGAGGGCTACCACACATGTGTATACCCTGGTACTTCTGCATTGAGTGGTCTTTGTAGCTATGAGTTTATAGCATCTATTGTGGATTTAATCACCAAAAGCTTTCTGTAAGTCTGCTGAGATGTAATTTTTCCTATGTTTTTTTATTATTATTTTAATGATATATTATTAAGGTTGAACAAAAATAGTCTTTTCCTCTCACTTTCTTTTTTTATTAATCATTTTATTTGTTTACATTTCAAATGGTATTCCCCTTCCTAGTTACCCCTCCACCAACCCCACATCTCATCCCCCACCCCTCCCCTTTGCCTCTATGCCAGTGCTCCTCAACCCTCTCACCCACTCCTGCCTCACCCCTCTATCATCCTCCTACTCTGGGGCATCAAGCCTCCCTCCCCACCCTCCCCACCCTCCCCACCCTCCCCTCCCACTGATGTCAGACAAGGCCATCCTCTGCTACATATGTAGCTGGATCCATGGGTCCCTCCATGTGTACTCGTTGGTTGGTGGTTTTAGTCCCTGGGAGCTCTGGGTGGTTTGGTTAGTTGATTTTCTTCTTCCTCTGGGGTTGCAATCCCCTTCAGCTCCTTCAGTCCCTCCCCTAGCTCTTCCATTGGGGCCCCCAGGCTCAGTCTGATGGTTGGCTGTGAGTATCTTCATCTGTATTGGTCAGATGCTGGTAGAACCTCTCAGGGAACAGCCATACCAGGCTGTTAGCAAGTGCTTCTTGGCATCAGCAATAGTGTCAGGGTTTGGTGGCTGTGTGTGTGGGTTTGGTGGCTGTATATGGGATGGATCCCTAGGTGGGGCAGTCTCTGGATGGTCTTTCCTCAGTCTCTGTTCCATTTTTTTTTTGTCTCTATCTTTCCTTTGGACAGGAACATATCTGGGTTTAAAATTTTGAGATGCATGGGTGCCCCCATTCCTCAACTGGGGGCCGTGCCTATCTACTGGAGGTGTGCTCTACAGGCTCTCTCTCCCCTTTGTTGGCTATTTCCACTAAAGTCATTGCCATTGGTTCCTGGGAGCCTCTTGCTTCCCTGGAGTCTGAAACTTTGTAGTGGCTACTCCAGTTCCCCCTGCCCCTCTGCTACATGTTTCTATTAAATGTCCTGATCTTCTGTACTTCTCTCCTGTCCCTTCCAATACCTGTTCCTGCCCCCTTTTACCCCTCTCCCTCTTCTCTCCCTCCTTGGTCCCTTCCTCCTTCTAGCTCCTATGATTAATTTGTTCCCCGTTCTATGTAGGATTGACGCATCCACACTTTGGTCTTCCCTCTTCTTTTTTTTTTTTTTTTTTTTTTTTTTTTTTTTTTTTTTTTTTTTTTTTTTTTTTTTTTTTTTTTTTTTTTTTTTTTTTTTTTTTTTTTTTTTTTGTCTTCCCTCTTCTTAAGCTACATTTGTTTGTGGGTTGTATCATGGGTATTCTGAGCTTTGGGGCTAAAATCCACTTATCAGTGAGTACCTCTGCTCTTTTGTGTCTGGGTTACCTCACTCACAATGATATTTTCTAGTTCCATCCATTCACCTGTGAATTTCATGAAGTCATTGTTTTTAATAGCTGAGTAGTATTCCATTGTGTAAATGTACCACGTTTTTTGTATCCATTCTTCTGTTGAGGGACATCTGAGGTGTTTCCAGCTTCTGGCTCTTATAAATAAGGCGGCTATGAACATAGTGATATCGGNGCCATCAGTGGGAAGAGAGGCCCCTTGGTTATGCAGACTTTATTTGCCCCAATACAGGGGAACACCGGGGCCAGGGGGTGGGAGCGGGTGGGTAGGGTAGCAGGGCCGGGAGGGGGGAGGATATAGGGAACTTTCTGGATAACACTTGAAATGTAAATGAAGAAAATATCTAATAAAAGTTGAAAAAAAAAAAAATGGGGTACAGAGCTAAAAAGAAATTCTCAACTGAGGAATCTCGAATGGCTGAGAAGCACCTAAAGAAATGTTCAGCATCCTTAGTCATCAGGGAAATGCAAATCAAAACAACCCTGAGATTCCACCTCACACCTGTCAGAATGACTAAGATCAAAACCTCAGGTGACAACAGATGCTGGTGAGGATGTGGAGAAAGAGAGAAAACACTCCTCTATTGCTGGTTGGACTGCAAGCTGGTAAAAACCACTTTGGAAATCAATCTGGCAGTTCCTCAGAAAAATAGAAATAGTTCTATCTGAAGACCCAGCAATACCATTCCTGGGCATATACCCAGAAGATGCTCCAACATATAACAAGGACACTCCGTTATGTTTTTAGAACAAAAATTCTTAACCCATTTTACTTGCTTTTATAAAGCTTATAATTGTACTACATGTGCTAGAGAAAGATTAGGTTGACTATATTTTTCCCACGCTGTTTATCTTTTGGAGCAGCTGGAACGATAGCAAAATCAATCACAGTTCACATAACTCTTTTATATCCATAAATGGCCAGCCTTCCCCACTGTCGGCATCCCTCCACAGGACTGAGACATCTGTTAGAGGGGACGGGGTTGCAGTGACATTGTGTCTCACCCAGAGTCCACAGTTAGTTTACCTGAGGGCTATGCTAACTACTGCCGACTGTTTGCTTCGGGAAATATGTGTAGATAAGCGCCCTTTATTGCAGTATCACTCAGAATCCTCTCACCTCCTGAAACCTTCCCCTGGACACCCCCTTTCCACCCTTTCCATCTCCTTTTCCCAACTTCTGGCCATGCCTGATCTTACTGTTTCTGGTAAACTGTGCAGATGGAATCGTGCATCCTGTAGCCCATTCAGAGTGGTTTCCATGACGTAGCCAAGACAGTTTGGTTTTCCTCCTTTGTGTTTATGGCATAATGATTGATTTCTTCAGGTGTGGACTACAGTTCCATTCGTCTGGAAGTACCACAGTTTGGCCTTCTCTCCGCTAATGGGCATCTCTGTTGTTCACAAGTGTTTCCAATTTTACATGAGGCTTATATAAGCATCCCACTGTGTAGTTTTTCACACCACAGCTGTAAATTATCTAGTTCTTTGGACATTTCCAAGGGGTAGGATTGTGGGACTAAATGGTATGTCTTGTCCTGTAAGACATCGCTAAGGCATTTGCCAAGCTAGCTGCACCCTTTTATAATTGACCAGCAGGGAGCAAGGTTCCCCTTGCTGCGCCTCCACGCCCATGCTTGGCATCATTAATTGGTCAGAAGGCACGAAGGTGGTCCTCTCCCTTTGCTTCCATTACCCGGATTTCCTAGTATACAGAGCATCTTTACATGCACATCCTTGACATCTTTGCTGACACATCTATTCAGGTTTTACACCTACTTTAAACATCAAGTTGCTCATTTTCTGATTGTTAAACTCTTTCAAGATATTTTCCTTTTTGCATATTTTTAGATAACAGCCCCTGATTAGATAGGTGTCTTGCCAGTGTTTTCACACCCTGGATGGCTTTTCATATTGTATATCGTGCTTTCAATGAAGTCCAGATAATCAGTTTTTTTTTTTCATGAATTGAACTTTATGTGTTGTGTATGAAAGTCACCATCAGGAGCTTATTTACTTTCTTCTGTTATCTACTTTTTTCATAGCTTTGCATTTTTACATTTATGTACATGGTTTATTCAAGTTAATGTTTGCCAAGGGTACAAAGTTTATGCCTAGCTCTAGATTCCTTTTTTGGTACATGTCTATGTGTATTGTGGTGTGTGTGTGTGTGTGTGTGTGTGTGTGTGTGTGTGTGTGTGATGTATGCATGCATGTGTTGCATGCACATGTGTATGTCCAGACATGACAGTTGCACATGCACGAGGAGGCTATGGGTACCCTGCTCTTTCAGTCACCACCTTACTTCCCCGAGATAGTGATGTCTCACAGAACTGGAGGTAGGCTGGCAGCTAGTCAGCCACAGACCTTCACCTTTCCCAAGACTGGGGTTACAGACTTGCATGCAGTCACATTTAACTCTTCACGTTGATTCTGGGCCTTTAAACAGAATTTTGTCTAACTTGCTTTTCAAACTCTCTGATAAAATTCTCTTTCTTTTCTGAAAGGAAAAAAAAGGAACATTATTCGATGAATAAACTTCTCTACTATTTGCTTTAATGGAATATTTTGAAGCTCTCCCAGCTAGAATATTCTCAACCTTCCAGTTCTCTAGTATAAAACAGAAAGATTGACATCCCTAACTGATATAAACGGCAGGGACAATATCTAATAAGCAGAAGCTACCAAATTCATCAGGTAGGTTTTATGTAACTTAAATATTTTTAGGATTCTAGGAGATACTCCAGGTTTTATTATCAATGTTCTTGAACATTATCTCTTTCAGAAATTTTTCATTGGTATAGGATAGAATCAAGGCTGTCAGTAATCTATAAAAATCTAAGATCTGTAAAGTGATAAAATAATATAAAGTCTCCAGTCTTAGTATTTACTGAGATTATACCAGCATGGCTTATGGTAAGAAAAAAGTTGAAAGTTATATAAGATTTCTTTCAAATACGCAATCTACAATCTATTGGGTTTGTGTTGGAAACCATCTCTCTGTCTCTGTCTCTCTCCCTCTCTTTCCCCTTGCTGTGTACATGTGTACGTGTGTGTGTGTGTGTGTGTGTGTGTGTGTGTGTGTGTGTGTATGATTTTTGTACCTGTTCCTCTGTTGTCGGATACCTAAACTGGTCCCATAACTTAGCAATTATGAAGAGTGTTACAGTAACAGTATGTGCAAGTATCTCAAAATGCTATTTACGTACACAGTGGGTTTTCTTTTCATCTCTAAAGAAAAGTGAAGATATATTCTTTGCAGGAAACCAGCTATAGCTAGAGAAAATTATGTTAAACAAATCGATTAGTCTCAGTCAAGTGCTGCATGTTTTCATTCATTTGTGGGACTCCGATATTGTGATATTGTGGATACATAAACTCATGTGTGTGCCCATGACATGAAAGTAGAAATATGAATGTTTCTCAGAATATTGTCTGAGAAACCAAAGGGATTAATTGAAGAAAAGGCAGAAAGAACAGGCTAGTGGCTCAAAATATGTTAGATATTTGTATGATCATGGCCTCATGCAACCTTGTATATACTAACAATACCTTTCTGTGCTAGGCATGCTAGCACATGCCGAGAAGCCTTGGACTTAGGAGGCTGGGGCATGAAGATCTCCAAAAGTTTGAGGCCAACCTGGGCTACGTGGTTTCACTGGACCAAAAAGAAAACTTTACTATGACCTGGGTGGGTAACTTAATTGTGTTAGATTCTCAACACACACGTGTACACACACACACACACACACACACACACATGCACCAGGCACCCACACACAGGCTGACACACACATGCTATCCTATGCCTCCTCTGTTACTTAGAATTAAAACCCATCATCCTACCAGGTGACTTGGCTCACAGTTACATAGTGCACTTGTATCATGAAGATCTGGGTTCAAGTCCAAGCCACCCAAAAGAGTTTCCATCCTTGCTGACAAGATCCTACTAGATCTGGATTTCTACTGTGTTTCAGTGCTTACCTTCGGCCTTCCAGGAGTCTACACCAGCAGCTCCAGCTGGTTTGTTTTGTTTTGTTTTGCCTTATGGTACTGGAAATAGAACCCAGACTGCTCTGTCTACTAGGCAAGTACGTCTTCTACCACCTAGCAACACCTGCGGCCCCTAGTTTTCTTTATGTTCTTTAAACATGCCAAACCCATTTCTCCTCAGAGTCTGTGTGCTTTTCTCCATTTAACCAGGATTTATTTTCCTCCAGACACCCCAGTCAGTTCAAATGACACCTTCTTAAAAAGATATTCTCCAGCTGCCATACTTAAT